>VOMN01109470.1:0-20282 GCA_014899125.1 Orchestia grillus
TTTTACATCGAGATGTTGAGATTAAGAAGGAGCTCAGGGAGTGAAGAAACTGGCGTATCGTAACACAGATTGATCGGTCAATTTTATTCTCTTGCGCCACTCGGAGTAAGCGGCCGAATTCGCTTGTTCATTTTCATTGTGAGACCGATTTGGAAAGAGTGTCTGTGGATGAACTCAATTCAAGAAATGTATCAGAATAAAGGTATGCGTAATATATATTTACAAATTAAGTCGCTTTACATGGAAAGTTGGCAAGGCTGGGCCACGGGATCAGAATGTTGAGTTAATACGTCGAATATCACTCTTCTTGAGATAATGGGGCCGGATAATCAAACCTATCGTAAGTTGCGGGACTTACGTGAAAAATTTATCTTCAGCGTACGTTGATCGTAACTTTAGTATAATAAAAAATATTTTTTTTACGGGAACTTCCCCAAAATCCCAAAATCAAAGCACTATGGCCGAGAGCCAATCACAGCGTAAGGATTTGTTTACATCTTAGCAGCTGGTCACGTGATAGTGAAGGCCATAAGACGATGACGAAATTCTTGTGAGTATGAAATTGGGGTTTGAATTAATTACAGGCGGGAGAAAAAAGGTACTTAATGGTAGGAAGCCTAAATTCCCCTTTTACCCCTAAGATGAAATTTCCTCCGTACAATGTATAAAACATACATTTAATACGGGTGTTTAGTGTCGGGCAAGAAGGTATTTTCATTATGCTTGGCTCTATTGAAATACGGGGAGAGGGCAGGTTCTACGCAATACCTTCGGAACAATTTAGAACATTTTATGACCTCCACAATAAACTTGAGGGTAAGCCAGTAAAATCGAACATTTAGGCTATGCATGAGCCATTGTCTTCATGGTGGATATTTGGACAGCCATTTATATTGCGTACAGTAAAAAGATCTTGAAATTTGACAATTTCTACTAAATCATTCAATCATCCAACTTGACTGTTTTTACGTAATAAGAAAGGAAATATCCGTGAATTTATGATAGTAAAAATAAATGTTATATGCCTTAACATGAAATTTCTACCATTTTTATACCCTGAATTGAATGGGACATCAAATATCATTTTTTCCTTGCTATGGAATAGATATAAATCATAAATTTCTTAAAAGAATAAGAAATTTTTTAATGTTGAACGAAATTTTAGCAATCGTAGTTAACAATTTATGAGTATAATGAACGTCTAACGCGAACATGAGTAAAAAGCACAGTCATCATACTAATCTGCCGGCCAGCAGCTCGTGTGCATATACACTCACGCTCAACGTCACTCCTCTTGCTGAGCTATGAGGTGTCGCAAAGTTGTGTGAAAACTTACGCAAAAATTTCAAGCGTAACTCGTTTGACGATAGCACACATTGTAGCTACGTTCACTCAGCTGGACTTACGTTACCAGCTGATCGCTGCGACGTCGTAACTAGATTTGATCATGTGGCCCCTGTACTTTCCAGTCAAATCATCCTTCTTACAATTTGCGCGTCTGCATCAAACATTACTCGCTTCAGCCAAACCGGTTTTGAAATCTCTCTACAATAAAGTAATGGGAGGCTGATTAATAACTTCCATCAATCTTCTTTAGTGTGAAATTATTGGTATTTTCCCCCTATTAAACCAAGTTAAAGTTGTGAATTGAAGTTCCGTTTACCAACTACAATATGGTAAAGATATAATTTTCACACGAAAGAAAGCAATGGCCGTAGTTTGAAACGAAAGCTTTTAATTAAATGCGAGAAGTTGAGAAAACTTCAAGACGTTCTCAAGAACGAACTTTCCAAAGGAACATGGCAGAACTGTCTCAAGTTTGCATTTAGTTTTTCATCTATCTATCACTACTAACGTTCATCAGTAAAGTATACTGCAGGAATAAAACGAAAAATAACTTAACAAAGCATGCATGCAATTACAATAATACCTGTGTTATAAGAAAAATTGCAATATTTGACAGTTATATCAATAGGAATATCGCTTCAACTGTTTACAGTACATGTTCAGTAGAGTTCAGTTTTCTGCCTTACTAAATCATTTGAATTTATGTACGAAAGTGCCGCTCCGCTTTCCTATTGGCAATAAATAGCTATTATTTTTTGGCCGGTCAATGGAAACTCATTCTTGTTTACAGCTCTGCACTCAGTAATTGCCTCACTTCGTCCGCCAGAGCATAAAATGCGTTCCGCCTCAATGGCGTAGCTGGTCAGTCGGTGCAGAGCGCAAGTTCGCTCTACGCTAATATCGAAGGCCAGTCACTCAAGCATTCCTGTTCTGCTATAGAATTAAATTCTGGCTCTGCTTTGGTAGGGTTTCGATCAGCGTTGTTCAGGAAAGAACAAACAAGGGGTGATATTACCTTAACTTTTGTTTGTACGGTGACAAGTTTGCACCGGCCAAGCAAGACCTACTTAGAAAAGGTAGGAGCTCTGAACTATCAATTTATTACTTACGAGTAAAACCTAAATTTCAAAAGCTACAACAATAATTGAAGCGGACTTGATGAATTATTTTACTTGATAGATGAAAACATTGCAGCTAAACAGAATGGGCCAGAAATTTAGTGATTTCTTACGCGTCCATAAGTTGCGTGCAGACGTACGATCTTCTTCCAACAGTGGAGTCTGAAAATCACTTCCTACTCCTGGATCAAGATAATACGGGTTTCTATTTTCCTTAAAATCCTTCTGCTCTAAAAATGTAATTTCAGTATTCCATTTTAACCGATGAGAAAAGCTAAAACGAAATTGATCTAGGATGTTTTAAAAGTTCGCTGTATATTTTCAAAAATAAAATTAGCCAATTGGAGATAACTCAATTCCACCATTCAGTCACCATACCATTTAGCTGAGCTGGTGAGCTATGTTCAGTTTGAATCTCTCAACATAATTGTCGATCACAAAACTTGAAACCAATATTATAATACATGCTATTCACTTATTCATTTCTCAAATTCATCGTTTGTTGTTCGTTCTGAAGTAAATGATCGTTCAACAGATAGGGTATAAGTATATGTCTTCATAACTTTTTCTGCCATAGTTCGTCTCGTAAGGATCCGATGACTCGATGCTTACAAACGAGTCTTGATATCTCAAAAAGGTCGACGTTTTCCCGTAGCAATTTAGGGTCAATAAATAAAGTAATTGTCGTCAGCGCGAATCGTCGATCGCTGCTGGCGAAACTCATGAGTTCAGGGAACATAAATGAGATTGCGGTCCAAGGCATTTGTTCTGATCTATAATTTGACCCTGAAAACTTCCATGAAGATCATATTGCAGTCTACCGAAATTGGGCCCGTGACTGTAACCGTAATGATACATCTTCAGTTTCTATGCATCGCTTGTTTCTTCGCGACCCATTTTAAATAAATTCAGCATGTTATAATGTTTTGCTAGATTAATAGCTTCAATTTGAAATTTTTCCGGTTTTCCATAAATTAATTAGTTTCTGAATTTCACTCAGTGAGTGATTCATAACGAAAACCGTATCATAGGCTCTGAAGTTAAATATTTCGTAGTCTAATTCTTTTCTTGTTCACTCTAAGTATTTTTCATTTATATCGCTCAACACTTTTTGTATGAATGCTGCATCTTAAGCTTATTTATTACACATGCATTACGGCCTCGGTTCTAGTAACCAAACTTGTATGACGTATTCATCAAAGACCAGTTCATCATGACCAGTTCATCAAAGACCAGTTCATCATGACCAGTTCATCAAAGAGCTCTTTCATTTTCTGTATCGTTAACTAAACTAGCGCTATATATTCTGTCCCATTAATCAAACTTGTGTTGCGTGTTCGATCCCCTTTGCGAAACCCGTAGCTTGTTTCTCTCCCATCCATGAAAACGGAGCCTGCTTTCCAGTACAACTTCATTCGAGTGCAGTCAACTGCTACCTCCATTACAACGACTCCGATTCTCGCATTCTACTCACGGCACGTGCGCTCAGTTTAGTGTCCCCGGTGCAATTGTTTGATCGTATTTGATCAACACGCATCAGTTTAACCTAGCTCCTCACGCCCGATAAATCTCAATCGTACGGGTCATCGAATGCAGGACGGTAGTCCTTTGATGTGCAGTCGCGCTGCGTTGACCGGACCTTCTCTTCACTTCATCGACGCCCGACAGTCCGGTCTTCAATTGCCTTGTCTCAACTCCTTAACTACTCCGGCACGAATACCTGCTCTTACATTCCTAAAACGCGCGTCTTTCACTTTAAAAGTTCGGTCGTCTCCATGCACTGCAGCGTTATTCATTTCTAAAGAATGGAGTTATTTCGAAATTCTGCCCTGTCGTCTTAAAGTTATTGTTTTGTGAACATCTGTCTTCTGCACCATAAGGATGAACTTAAGCCGTGAGCTCAGTCAAGTTTTTTACCAAGGCTCTATAACGTTACACACTAATTAACTAAACAGAGCCATTTTTTTCTGTACACTAGATTAGACATAAATGTGCATTGTTTTGCACGGCGGTGATGCTTGTAGAAAATGGCCATTACCATAGTGTACATACATCATAAATGGTCATTACTATAACGTAGAGAAAATTGGAAAAGTACATTTATTCATTGTTTATAAAAGTTCTATAAGAATAAAGAATGTTAATATTCGACTGTTACCCTAATTCCCTGCAGAAATAAATACTAAGTTATGTGTAAAGTAATTGAGCATTTGATGACCCCCAAAGGGCTAAGTTTCGATGAAATTTTTCTACAAGTTGCTTAAATTTCTTCAAATTCTTTTCCTTATGATGGGACGCAATCACGGGAGTTTTTTCGGAGTCCATGTGAATTTACCCTCATTTGCATAGAAAGATCAAACACTGTAAACACAGAGCGTACCAAGAACAGACCAAGCCACGACGGACTGAGGATCAATTCTCGATGAGTCAATGTGTGCTTTTATTTCCACTGAGCTACTCTCTCACCCGGAATATACATAGTCGTCCCCCGCAAAGCGCGCTAGGTCGGTTCCAGCAAACAATTGTTTTATCTTCTTATTTCTTCTTTACAACACGCTCTACTTCCACCTTGTGTCACAAATATTTCCCTCGCTATATGCTGACCTCTCTGTGTAAGCTCTTTAGTAAACTCGGACTACGTCGCGCCGATAGAGAAGGGACCGTTTAGTGTGGACTATGAAGAACGGGGAATTTATGCACGAGGTGTGATCTAATACAGGATCCCATGATCATAAAAAAAACATATTAAGATTTAAAAATAAAAGACAAAGAAGAGAGAGCGAAGATGGTGTGAAAATTGATAGAAGTAAAGTGGTCACGAAACATTAAAGTCCTGAAAGCTCAGATATAGCTGAGCTAGCCATGTACAGCGTCCTCCTGGAAACTACGAGTATATACATCTGAAAGATGGCCTAATTCCGTGCGAATGAATGTTTAAAAACCCATGACTATTTTAGTATCATACATCATTGTTAATATGTACTAAGCAGTGTTTATCATAAATACAATTCAACTTTGACATTTATACCAAGAATGAACGCTCGAATGATGAGTCTAATATACAGAAACGCAAGCTGGACAATATCGAGCGTCACATTTCCAGTATTTCGGAGAACAAAATATTTTAATCTTATGAAAGAGAAAATAATGAGGCAGCAACAGAAACGTGCACATGATGATGTTCTATTAAAAATCTAGCTCGTACAAATTTCTTCGAATGATATTAAAACGTACAAGGCTCAAAACTAGCCGCCGTCAGAGACCTTGGAAGGTCGTTAGCCCATCAAAGAAGCGGGAGTGCTGCATTATGGGAGCATTTGTCTTCATTTTACGAAGAGGCCTGGGTACGTGCTTTTTGATTTAAAGGCCCTGTGGTGACACTGAGGCAACTTCGCTGATAATTACAGCGGTCGTGATGTATGGGCGCATCGTGCCTGGTGCTCGGCTGCTGTGGACGTCGCAGTGGCTGCAATGGCCACAGCTGCGGTAGAAGTTCCCGCTGGTGCAGTAGTTGCAGCTGCTCCTGTGATGTTGCTGTTGTTTGTTATTTCACGCAACTGCGATTGAATGTGTTGCAGCGCATGACGGAGACTGAGCTAATGGATTGGTACTGTCACTGTGATGCTTGATGTGGAACCTGAGATTGGAGGCGGAAGGTATTCAGCGACCACGTTTAATGCGTGGTGGCTTAATACATATCTTTCCTGAAGTAAAGCACTAGTATGACGTAACAGAGCAGTGCAAATTGGCATCATTCGTGTCAGTCTTCAGTCTCAGAGGCTACGCTTTCAGCTCGTACGTACGGTGCAAGAGGTACAATAACTTCATCTTCCTCTGCCAATTAGTTGAAGATAAGTTAAATTAAACTCACACTGATAAAAAACGGTTATCCAAACAAATATGACCTTGAAGAATTGCAAATTCTGAATGAATTTTGAAAACTATACTTATAGCATCATTTTTTAGGCAAATTTGTCCAGGCAAATTTCAAGCAGTTCACAACGAGATAAATTCAATGTTGCATTCAAAGGATGACCTAAAGATCACATTCAAATGCAAGACCTAACTGTAAAATCACATAAACAAAATATCTCACAAATTGTTTGTATTCAATGAAATAAAGCCTCTCTTAGTTTAATGGATTCGTAACATAATCTCTACGATTAACCTCCGTCTAACTTTTTCTCTAGAGTTTCAATAATTATCTTCAATCATCTATAATTTTGGCCGCCTAAGCGCAGATATCGTAGGCAGATATTTAATGACCGCCAGGGCGGCAAAACAGTTGGACTGAGTTCTCAGAGACACAGCACACGCGCTCCAGTTGGTAGTTATCTAACCACTGCGATTTCGTAAAAATACTGAAAAAGAAAGAAAAAATCGTTTATACCGAAATCTGTCTCATACGCAGTATATAACAATCGGTTTTTCAATCAGTAAAATTAAAGCATTAAAATGTGGAAGTCACAATGAACTTCTGATTGTAATCAGTGAGACTACACCTTAAAATTACTGGTGAAAGTCACGTTGAAACTTCGAATTGTGATTCTAAATTCTATGCTAAGAACGAAAAGTTAACTATCAACCCAAAACATTATGTGATCTTTGTGCATGCAACTTAAAATTAAAATAACAGTGCGAAGATGGCCTATTGAAACTTGAATTCTCTTATACATCTTGGAAAGAGAATTGAAATAATTGAATATTTCACATTACTGCTGACGTAACAATAAACTGATACTAATCAAATTGCCTAATTTCACAAACCAAAAGATATATCTAAGTTTTCATACATATCCATTACGGTGCTTTGTGTTTGTGCATTTAAATCCCTGTCGTGAAATTTTAAAAAGTCATTATTGTCATGGAATTTTGTGCGGATAGTTGAAACTTTGTCAAGTTGCTGCAGGTATGGAGATCCGGCCTTCTTGTGTGGACAGTTGGAACTTTGTCAAGTTGCTGCAGGTATGAAGATCCGGCCTTCTTGTGTGGACAGTTGAAACTTTGTCAAGTTGCTGCAGGTATGAAGATCCGGCCTGCTTGTGTGGACAGTTGAAACTTTGTCAAGTTGCTGCAGGTACATATATATGGAGTTCCCTCCTGATGGAGATCATCGGCATTCTCATAAAATTCCATCAACAATAAAAATTACGTCAATAGTTAGAGTGACTTTAATTTATCACTGTTCTAGGATCGTGGGGTGATTTGTACAATTCTTTTCATGCAGACCAAAAAATTTGACAAATTAATGTTTTTCCAGAAGTGGTGCAAGACAAAGTGCCCAAGAACTGGACAGTCCTGCTTGTAGCAGTAGCATATCTTGTTACCTAACACGCAGCCGAAGTTTATGCATGCCGCATCAACTGCTGAATAGATTTGCTAATTTCATGCGACAAACGATATTACTTTCAGTAACTGACTAAAATAACGGAAAATAATAGAATTGAGGAAAAACTTCAGCACTAATTTTTTGCCTAGAACTATCTCTCATAAGAGTTTTCGATAGACCAAATTGAACCGTCGTGTTATACAAAGATAATACTTTACCCCTTTCACAAACTTCAAAAGAATTTTACGGCTCTACATTTACCAGCCCTTGCCCAACATTTGCTAACATTGCCAGAGCTTCACACTCATAGCATGCAAGCCAGTTCGAGGGAAAGGTGCGCACGAGGAAATAAAACATCTTTTTTGTTTGACATTTTGAAAGTTAGTATAATGTTGTGTTTATTACCATAACGTAAACCTCATAAAGTTAATGACATTGAAACAGTTTTCAGGGCTATATTTGGTTATAAGTAATAATGAGCAATAATTGTTAAGTGTTAAGTGTACGAGAAATTTAGCTGAGTTACAGTCACGTGACAGGCATTGGGTATGCGGCTTATAAGTGTTTAAGTAGACATATATATATACATTCATATTCAAGTGGTATCTTATAATGTTAAATTTTCCCGCAGTGGCTGGTGCACAGTCGACTTGACGTAAGCGCGACTGTGAAATGTAATTATTGTTGGAATTAGCTCAACGATTTCCATTACTTCAAAAAATTCATAATATCTCGTACACTTGCATGAAGGAATTACCTAGGGAAGGAGGCATTATGAATTTTTGAGATTGGATCATACATATATGTTCGATCGGTCATAGAGCGGCGAAGGTTTTTCTGTCGCGCAATTGTGAAATATTTATCAATATTGATATATAAGCGAAAAGATTGTACTCTAATAATCAGTATCATTCAATCGAGAAGGAACCATGATATTTATGAAGGTTATCGTACGTATGAAACAGAATAAATTCACTAATTGCTCGATTGCAGACCTAAATTTGATCGTCATTTAACGCTCCTCAGAGTCGAGTTTAGATTCTGGAGGGGAATAAATTTCCGCAGCCATAAGCGAAACCGAAAATATATTATCGATGCATGATTTTTCGTGACATGCGTTCGTGAAATTCGGGTCTAATTGTACATTTCAAGCGTAACTTATTTTTAGAGAGGAAAACCAACATAGTCTCTAGACTCATATAAGGTGTACTCGTACGCTTCGATTCGTGTATTATTCTGAAGTGTGAACGGTGCGTAAGTAATTCATGGTACTGTTGCGTCCTTACACCCAAACTCAGAATCATTTAAAATTAAATAGATATTCATTCTATTCGTATGGAAATAATTTTTTTTGTCTATTGACTTGCAAATATCCGTCTTTTTTCAAACTTGCTACAGTGAACCTTCCAATGTCGCCTATAACACCGACGCATAGAAATCATGCTACTGAAAACCTGCAGGAAGCCTGGTTCTGAGATTGGTTACCGATTGACATATGTTAGTTGACCAACGTGAACATTAGTTCGCGTTTGCTTAAAGCTGATGACACAGGGAATATTGAGATATGAGCATATTTCTTAATTGGAAACGAATCCGGAACAAAGAAGTCAGCAAAAAATTTCAAACGCTTAAAAGCTCAAGCCACTAAGAGGCAAAGATGTTCGATCAGCAAACTTGCTTCGTGCATGGCAGTTCCATCATGCCAAAAGGACGTCTGAAGGTCTCAAACGATGCAATCAGTGGGCTCCAAGAAACCAATCCTCATAAGTTTATTAGGAAAAGCCAAGGAAGCAGGCACGAGATGATGACGATTGCTGCAAGTTGATTTTGAGCATCTTTATGTCATTACGGAACAGCCTAAGACTTTGGTATCAAACGACGAAACGTTTTCAGAACTGCAATTGACACTTTGACTGCGCCGTGCGCCATGTATGGCACACGCGATCATCTAACGTAACCTAACGTAATGAAAGTACTAACGTATATGAATACAAATTTTCATAAAATTTGTGTTCATTACTCGAATAAGCTAGTTCGGATTAGGGGAAAAATGAATAAGACGAACAAATTTGTGACAGTAAAATCCTTCAATTTTAAACTCACAGTAGAAATTTTTGTCGACATGAAATATTTCCTGCGTGGAGAATCGCAGTCAAAGTGTTATTCAATCATTGTCACAGCTTGCTTACGAGCGTGATGTACGCTGGAGTTCGTAAAAAATTGGCGCTGTTTTTCTTCGTTCTCCGAGAACAAGATGTCAGAGCGGGCTAGCGGAGAAGATGGGCAGAATGATTTGAACTCTTCGTGAAAACAATGCATTTTTCACATCGACATTCTTATTTAAATATAACTGATGCGATATATGTACGGCTATCATATATGCCTCTTGTGGCATCTTAACTTTTATATTTTACAATATGCAACTTTAGCAAATTAGTTTCATTACACTTAGCACCAATAAGGAGTAAAAATGAATAATTTGTAATATTAAAGACCACAAATCGCTATCGAGCTTCAAGTTAAAACATCTGTGACGATATCAGGTGTATAAATCTATGCATTGTGAGCCCCTGCATCTACGGGTTTACAGCTGAATAGTAATAAAATAACAGGGCACAGAGATCACTAATCATTAAAACGAATCGTGGGTTGAAATTCTAAAAATTATTCGTAAAAGGTAAAGTCTGAACTCCAGCCTTATTTTAACAATAGTCTTCCGAAGTCTACAGTCCTAGGTTGTTAGAAAAATGTCAGCTTATTTCAGAAACATAAAATGAACAGTAAAAATGTTTAAAATTGTCAAAATATGAGCCTTGAACATCTTTGCATCTCTGTTATCGATCGACGAGATCATTTATTCCTCGTTGGTAAAATCTTATTGGCAGGAATCCAACAACATTTTTGAAAGCTGATTCTGCGTTTGGTTTTGACTTTGACATTTTACAGATCAAAAATGTGCTTAAGTTCGTAAAAATTGGTAGTCAGTGGGTGGAAGATCAGGTGAACATTTAAGATGTGATAGAGGACGTATCCCAAGTCTGTAAGCTCTACAATATATTTCTTGCAATACGTTCGACCACACATTATCCTGGAACAGAATCGGGCCTCGCCGACTCACTAATGACGTCGTCTGCAAGCAGCGTGAGACTTGAAAAGTACTGACACCAAAAGTATGAGACATTTCTTAGAGACTCGGAGGATATTGCTCAACAACTGTTCTCAGTTGTTCAATGTCAAGACGACATTTACGTTCTCTACTCTCTTCATCTTTAATACTCTCATCACCATTACGGAAATTCTTAAGCCATGTTCACACTGGTGGATAGCTCACTGCCTCTTCCCATGCTCTGTGTGCATCGACAGCAGTTTGGGAGTTACTATCTTCGAGTTTGGTTTGGATTCGTACTAGAAAAGTAAATGGGGTTATTTTTTTCCGAAATTTATAATAAAAGGCCTACATGCTTTAAGAATGTTTTCTGTATGAAATAAGTTTTTAATTACTATACTGCATCCATTAAATATCAGCTCTGGCAAAATTAACGCAAAATCTACGGCGAAAACTAAGCTAAAATGGCATTTCCAAATGCAGCACATAAATTGGCCAAAGCTATTTTCTTGCAAGAACCTAATAATTTTTACATTCAGCTCCCAAGCAAATGGGGAACTTCAACACCGCTCACAAGAAAGCGTTCAAGGCTGGACGCTTGTAATACTTTCTAATTCACAGCCATCACATCTCTATTGTCTCAATAATTGCGAAACGGAAGAATCTTATGAGATCGGATGGGCCGTCGCAGACTTTGCTTCCTAAAAGCGCTGGACTTAAAGAAACCCCCAGTAAACTCTATTACATGTGGACACTACAGTATAAAAAACATATAGGTAGAAAAAGGCACGGAAGCGGCTTAGTGATGATTCAAGAGATTTATCGTGAGATTCATCAGGACAAATAAATAACTGCAGCTAATGGGCTTACGGTACCTCAAGGAACAGGTTGTCATTCTGTAATGATGAATCTTTCAGAATAGCGAGTATAATTCGTTTATCTCTGACTGAAAATAAGTTTAACCATATGCAAATAAAATTCAAATCTTGATGAGGGATGCAACGGAGTACCATCAGTATCTTCCTGGTCAAACGCAACAGATAGAACCATTATTCCTAAGCCTATATGGACTTGTTGAGGCGAATGCGAAATCTAACTTCCACTTCCATCTTCGCAGAAGCAATCTAGAAAATGAACAAATTTCAGATGAAGGCGGACACTTTTAAAATCCATTCGATGTGGAATGGGTGCTGCTTTAAAACAGACAGGCATAGAATTGAAGCTTTTCAGAAGCGGAAATATTGTGACAGTGTGAAACGTTCGTATCACTTTATCAACTAAGTGCATGTTCATATTGTTAAGGGTAAGGAGTTCACCTGGGCCGTACCAGCATGTACGACTCATTTCAATGGACTCTATTTCAAGACTTGAAGTCAAGGCATCGACGAAGAAGCCCATCGAGTGGGTAGAGTAGAAGATGAACTTCTGATCGAAAGCTCGCCTCCATCTATCCAATCCAAATCTCAAGAATTTTATTTAAACAGCCACATTTTACAATGCAACGAAGGATAAACCAGCACCAATATTGAGAATTCCGAAAAATGGTTGTGAGAAGGATAGTAGAAGGCTTGTCAAGGCTTGAAATGAGACGTGGAAAAAATCAAACTTTTTCAGGGCTTCTAGAAAACGACGTGATTAAAAATATAAGTGAATTACAGTATATACATGATTTTACCTTTCACATTCATAGACTTCATTTGATAATAAGTAGTTACTATATCATTTTTTCTATTGTTCTAAAATAAGAATCAACATTCGTGTTTTTTAACGTTTCATTCATACATTCTAGAGGGCGGCAAAAATTCAAAGAGTGCGATTAAACTGGTACGTTTGTCCCATTCTGACTGGTGTTTTCCACGATATCTGTTCCAAACTCCAGAGCGGTTTGACATTCGTAAAGTTGCTTCATTCTTCCTCGACCAGGACAGGAAGAAGTTGAGGTGCGGCCGTTTGTAGAGTTGGAGGCTAGGACGGTGATGGCGCAGCAGTGTCTCCAACTCCCGGCCTTCATGGCAGGCGATCAACCCTTGATGAGAAAATTTGAGCCCTCGCGTAAAAAATAAAAATGGAAACTTTATTCAGGTGACACGAGCGGCTCTGAGCTCGCGGCAAATTCGTGAGGGTTATCAGCTGAATGCAAACTTCATTTGGAAATGAGTTGTCCTACAAGCGAAGAACTTTTATAAATCTGGTCAGAATTTAGTCTGACGAATAATAAATTGGTAAGTTTGACTTTTTGGTTGAATTACGAATTTTTTATTTGGTTGAATCGCGGTGCCATTATAATTCTATAGGGAGTCAAGCTGCAGTTCCAGCACACTACGGCTATAAAAGTCTTGCACGAAAAACAACTACCTTGTCAATTAATATCATAATTGAGAGGTAAAACAAAACTTTGAAACGATGTTAATTAGGGTACGCCATTTTGGCTACAGTAAAACCCTTTTACTGGAATAAGTCCTCTGTAGACCGGCGTAATCCACTCAAGACAATGTGGGGGTCCTAAATCTGACTATAATTCGACTCCTCATTAAAATTCCTCGAACGACTCAGGACCGCAAAGCCTCTAGTAGCTCCTATTCGAAGACGGAATTGCGGTTCGAGCTTCACTTAATTTGGTTTCACAGAAGTTCGCTACAATAATTTCACTCGTAAACGCAATCTTACGCTCATTTTAAGGAGCGCCCTACAGGTAAACAAATTCAAAGACAATAAGTTTTAGTGCACGTGCCTACGACGATCTTACACGTTTTCAATCAATTACACTCAATGATACAATTTGCAGGAAGTAATCGGTTGGTTACTACTCATGATTTGTCATTTTATTCAAGCTGTTCAAGTACAAAATTGGCAAAAGAGTCAGCCAAGAGCCAATTAAAACATAGATTTCTGAAAGCCAGAACTTCTGTGTATCTATTTTGAGCACCCAGGTGATGTAAATTCAAAATTCGATTTTTTTTGAGTGCTGCTTTTATTTCCACCAAAAATGAGGGGAAAAAATGAACTAGCCTACGGAGTACTGAGAACTAGCAGAGTATGCACCGAAGTTCCCGCCCCAGCCTTCGCTGCCCTGTCGTGCTCAGGAGACAAAAGGCATTGTCTGGGAGCAGCGCCGGCCCGCGCCCATTGAGCGGAGCAGCCTGTTTGAGGCATAATTTGGCGTTCATTGCAGTGCTTTTCTGGCAGCATAACGGAGCTCGCCTCGGTCTCTCTGGCTCAAAGGGTAAAAATAAATGGCATTCTCACGCGCCCCCAAACAGGTACTTGAATTTAAATTAAGCATAAAATGGTGTTCGATGTAACTTTGTTTCCCATCTCTAGAATCATTTTACCAGATGTTCCCAGATACCGTACACAATTCGAGTTTCTGTGCAGTTTAGTTTGGAATTTAGCTATGGTTTTTGCTCACTGTACTCAATGGACCTACTCTAGAATTGTTAAAATTCTGAGCTAAGTTCAATTTACGTGAACTTTTTCGTTTAACTATTCTCGTTGCTCTGAGGTAACCCTGCAGGGTGGGGGATACAGCGGGCCACAGACCGATTTCTTTAGAAGTTTTGTAAGCACTATTGCCAAATTTTGACTGAAAACTAGTTGAAATGGTTAAAATGAGCGTTATTCCCATTTATATATAAACCTATTTTATTTAACGAGTTTTTCAGGCAAGAGAAAATAAGTTCACTGCGAAGGCTTGCTAGACATTTGTACCTGCAATATACTGTGTAATGCTGTGATAGGAAATCCATGAAGGAAAATTACTTCCAGTCATGATGAATTGATTACGTGTTTAGCTAATGAAGAAATCCAAAAGAATTGACACTGAAATTAGCATGTCTATAAGGCATAGCTATGTATGAGAACACTATCAACCCACCAGATATTTGTCGTGAGGAATGGTCATCACATTTATTTTTTTATTATATGTCACCTTATACGTATAGATATATCTCTTAGGCTTAGCTAAAACTGAAAGGCCAACGTTTACGAGCTCCTATATGGCAAGTCGAAGCAGTAGCACATCGTGATATGACCTGCTTGCAAAGCTTTCTTGCGTGGAATTTTGTCTGGGGTAAAAAGTATTCACCAAAAATGCATCCTAGGTAAATTTTACCTATAACAGAAAAGTATTGATGATCGGACGGCCACCGGTCAAGGCTAAGCCCAAGAGTTCCACGCGGGCCCAAAATTGTGGTCCTCTAAGGAAGTCGCCCACTGGAACCAATTAAAAAAAAGCGAGCTCGAATTTGAGCAGCCGAAGCCCTTGAATAATTCTCACCCTTGTCCAATAAAGACAGCCAATCGATTTTCCTATAAACCTCAGGAGAAATTTTAATGCGCCAACTTTCTTATGAGTTTCAGAAGCTCCATATCACAAAAGTTCGCACCGTAAAACTAGGACTTGCGATCGAATTAAGTTAACCAAATTCTAAAGTTACAAAAAAAAATTGCCTAAGAAAATTACGAGCAGTTATTAAATGAGATGAAGTTCTTCCGAAGTGGATGTATTAGGTAGGTCATCAAGGATAGATCAATGAAACAATAATTTTTTAAACGCTTGGATATTAAACAGAGCCTTCTTGATCGTGAATATTATTGTCTGACGTGAGAAAAATTAGGTATAACATCACTAAACCTGATTATTATGAAGCAGGTTAAATATTCCGCAATGAAATTTACCCGACACATTGAGAAGCAAATTTTGGTCCTTACGTATTATCGGGAGGACTTTTGATTTTTACTTTTTCTTTTTTTTCACAGGGTTTGTTGGTTAGTATGAAGATCTTTGATTTACCGCGCACTGAGGAAGAGGCTGTTGTGTTCCTTCTTGATTAGCAAATGTAGCAGACAGTGGAACGCCTATGGGGATCGACAAAGTGGCGAAACAAGAAGCACTGTGGCACTGCACGTCACCATTTGGAGTCGTATTTGGCCGAATTCATGTGGCGGAAGCATGTTGCCTGTACTGATGTCTTTGAGTCACTTTTGGAAGCAATTGCGACGTTCTGGCCTCCGGAATTACAAATGTAATGGTTAGGTTAGGTTAGGTTAGGTTAGGTTAGGTTAGGTAATTCCGGTTTTTTTAAAGGTCCTCCCGATAATACGTAAGCACCCAAATTTTTATAGTTTATCTGAAAAATATCGTTGCTTGCTACATTTTAGGAAATGCTTCAAATGACGATTTTCAATTTACATAATCTAGAGATAAAAATATTCGGGTGCCTCCTCAGTCCCCGAAGACGTTTGCAGGATCTTACCCTGTAACTCGTTAGATCAGAACCGCACTGATTTCCTGAGCACAAATCATGCTTAGAGCGCTCGCTTCCGGACGAGGTGCGTTGCCAAGGCACCACCGCTTTGACTCCTTGAGGAAGTCAAAACCAAGCAATAACCAAAACCAACCGTCACATTGTGCACAGGTCTACTTTGACTTATTGCTTTGTTTTCAAATGTCATGGCAGGTACAGGCGTGTCACCTCTTTGAGCTTCAAAATTTTTTAAATTTTCGTGTGAGATAGAGTTAAAGCAACGAGCAAAAAAGATTGTTACTTTCTCTGAAACTCTTACGTTTCAGTTTCGGGATTTTATGTACCAATACGTCCAAGGACTTCTTAAAATTTCCTAAGTTGAAAAAATGATTAATTTATTTCGTACAGTACTGATATTCATAGTCACATTGATTCCCATTGGAAAGAAATTTTACCGATCTCTTGAGTTAAAAAATCAAACACAGTTAGCGGCAGACTTGAGACCAAATTAGTTTGGAACAAAATTTTTGTACGAGTCCGAGTGCAACAGCAACAATTTTGTATGAAGCTGGGCGATCAATATACATATGTGCAACCCGTATAAGATTTGAAAGCCTTATGCATGAAAAATTAGCGTTGTTGTATGGTTAGCTTTAGGCGGTTTTTTGCAGCGATGCCATTTTTGAGGCAGTTTTGCGCAGGTTGTCTCTACAGGCTAGAAATTGTCTGAGTGCCGCTTGCAGATCTCGGCAGGATTGCTCTAAAGCGAACATAGCGACGGCGCCACTGCACTGCCACTACAAGGCATGCAAGTGAAATCTATGAAATTAACTGTGCCGATTTCCAATCAGACCTGTGCAGCTGTATGCATGCTCAATCAGCTCACTCGCATTATATTTTGACGTAAAATAACACATTTTAGAAAAAAACTCAGCACAAGCTTTTTTATTCCTGAGGTGCAGCACGACAAAACAGATTGAAACAGTAACTTGTCAATAGTGCAGCTTAATTGATGTTTATATAAGAGGGTGGTACTATAACCGGCGGCGGTCACGGCTATGTCGTGTTGTAAAATTTTACAAAGTGAATTGGAGATTGAAAATGCAGAAAATATTATTTTATACGAAACGTTGGTTTGTTTCAAAAAAGAGTTTTGAAAAAATTATTGGCCACAACAAATACTTTTCGAAATTGTTGCTTACGGTGGAGTGTCGAGTTGAGACGTGAAGTGTGTAGAGTCAGCCGGGATGTGTCGAGTTGAGACGTGAAGTGTGTAGAGTTAACCGGGATGTGTCGAGTTGAGACGTGAAGAGTGTAGAGTCAGCCGTGATGTGTTGAGTTGAGACGTAAAGTGTGTAGAGTTAACCGGGATGTATCGAGTTGAGACGTGAAGTGTGCAGAGTTAGCCAGAATGTGTCTAGTTGAGACGTGAAGTGGGTAGAGTCAGCCGGGATGTGTCGAGTTGAAACGTGAAGTGTGTAGAGTTAGCCAGGATGAGCCCAATGCCTAAAGGTGTGCGTTCATAGAACTAACGAAAACATTCAAGTAAAAAAATCGATTGCTCATATTGTTCATAAACATTCCGCTTGATGTTGATAGTATGGTAACATTGATGACCTAGACATCACCATAATATATTTCTATGATAGCTGTGAGAATGAACAAATTTTATAGAGCATTCCTAGAGAAAATTCTTAAGGATAATAGAACAATTTCCCTTCTCGCTGTGTTAAACAACTATCTATGCTAGCGTCAATGCTTAATGGCGTATCTCAAATATTCACCGAGAAACGCTCAAGGAGGAAAAAAGTTAAGAGCGTGAGTGACTTCAAAAACTGCATTTGAATGATGCATTTCAGCGATGAATGTTGGCCAGCCCCTGATGTCCTGGACGAGTGGAGCAAAAGGCGTGGGGTAAAACACCACTTTGCCCTCCATTGCCAATGCCTTAACATCGCGTTATTTTACGGTTAAAAAATTACAAATTGGTACGGAACTAACTGTCAGTTTTGAACGTCAGAAGGAATTGGAGCTGACAGTAATTGCCTAAATTAACATCTTAAAAAATTACCCAGTTAAGATATACTGTAAAGATAAGTCTCGTTTGAAAGCACTCTGAAATCAAAGTTGATCGAGCTCCAGTCTCAGATTACCAGAAGAAAAGGGTACTTGTTTATTCGATGTTTGAAAACGGCCGTTTGATTAGCAGGCAGATCCCAGAAATACCGGCTCTTTCTTCAGATTTTCTCTGAAACTCTACTTAGGTTACATTAATGCAACCACGTAACACACCAAACGCATGCCATTGTAGAAAAAACGTGAACAACAATTTCCCCATTTTGCATCATAGCGCATCATTCCCTGTACTTCAGCTCTGAGCTACAGTTCAAATTCTTTTTGAGTCACTGAGCACTGCTCTAGTTTTTGATTCGAGGGCTTTTCCGGCCCCACAACTCTCCTGGCCTCAGACCCTTTAGAAGGCACCAAAAGACTGTTTTTCTATTGCGTGTGGTTTGTCAGACCGATAATTTACTCGCTATTTCTAAGTAGTTTAAAAAATCATAGTTTTTAGGTTTTGAAAACGAACGAACATAAAATTCCTTCCATAAAATGCATCGTATGACTGAATAAGACATTGATATGTTAGCTAAAATACTCTTAAAACTGTATTTACAGCTTTTCATGAAACCTACAGCGAAGACTGGCGACTAACTGGCAGCACGGCAATCGTGCGACTCTAGAACACAAAATAGCTGAGGTTCGTGAGGGCCTTTTTCGTGAGATGTTGCAGCTGCTGCTCTTGATAGCTTTTTTGTATGGTGAGAAAGATAGAAGCTCTAAGACTTCTGAAAACTTTTTCTAGGAATTATCACCAAGAACTTTGTTTGCTCTCGCAGCTAACATAGTCGAAATGAGTGAAAAAAGCATCTTAGCTACTATTTTATGAAAAGATCATCATCAAGCGAAGTATGAATCATGACTGATCGATATTTTTACTTTCACTTTCATCGTTAGTTCTCAATATATAAAGAAAACACAGCACCAGCGGATATATCAGAGCAAGAAAATGGAGCTATTTTTCTCAAAAATTTATGATGACGATAAAAAACATCCTTCGGCTGGCACTATGTTTCCTCCAGAAGATGAGTGAGAGCGTTAAATAAACAGTTAAAACACTCGTTAACCGTCTGCTCGGTTATATTTTGACCTCTTCTGGTAACGTACCTACAGCTTCTCGTAATCATGCCAGCATCGCCACGGTGCCTTTTCATTTTCTGCAATACTTACTTCTACTTATTTAAGGAAGACAGCGCCTGGAATAAGATTTCAAATGCATGGCGTAAGAATGATACCAAAAGACGTTCTTTCTTTGCAATGGTTTCCAACATATACTCTTGCTCACCAGTACTCTCCTAGACGTATCAACTACCGATTTAACGCTTCTCTAGTGCTATACAACCGTGTTCTTGGTTCTGCATAATTTTCTTTCACAGAGTTCACCACATCCGAACCTGATTTGTTAAGATTCTCAATATGATCGGATCACTTGGATACTCTGTGCTGCGCTTCAGTAAGCATTCAGGCACTGCTCGTACTCTCCTTCATGCCACCCCATAACATCGTCACTACAAGCGTACGTACTCTTCAATCGTCTCGTCTTTAACCAGCGTAATCTTCTCCCTGCCACTTTTATTGCAAAAACCTCTACGTTATTCAACACAGTCAGTGTTATCAGCATCCTACAAACGTCTTTTTGGGCTCACTACGAGAGTTTTGCTCTTTAAGCTGCATTTAACGCACCCAGGGCGTAACTTCTTCTACACTCACTGTGTGCGAACCCTCTACCACCCTCCGCGTGCTACAGCTTACACGAAATAAATCCCTGTAAAGTTTTGCTTATGCCGTTATCTTGAATTCTTATTTTTACAGTTAAATAGGATAAAACATATTTCCTTGAAATTTCAGGCTCTCATCAAATACGTCGTAAGAGAAGTAACCATTTACCCACTGTCACGATATACATACGAGTCGTACCTAAAGTCAGAAGCTTCTCTTCCTTTATAGAACATTTTCTCGAGCTCACTATAGTAATCATTCATTAAAATCAGTTATTGGCTTAAGCCGTGCATTTATAA
>VOMN01109471.1:0-16302 GCA_014899125.1 Orchestia grillus
GTCCCCGTTGAACTGAACCATCTTCTTATGTAATTGATCTGTGATAAGCCGGCGAGTCGCGCCCACGTTCAGATCTTCATCAGCCTCGGCGGCGGACGGTCATGGAGCAGCAGCTCCAGTCCCAGTCACCTTTTCACATCAGCAGATTCTTAAATCTGTACCCCTACTTGGGCTTTACTTCTACCCGATTAAAATAATGGAACCCCTCAGGTTCCCCCCCNCCCCCCCATGAAAAGACAATTCGCAATCGTCGTCCTTTCGCATTCCATGCTTGTCTTGGATATCGGAAGATTCGACACTGCTCCCTTGACATATTTAGATTCCACTGAACTTTATTAATACTAGGAGTAGGGAAGGTCTGCTCCGCATGACGGTCAGATAGAGAAGGTGGCCCTCAGCCCTTTCCCCTTGCTTATATTACACGCAGCTGCAGCTACACCGATAGCAGCTCCCCGCAAAAAAAAAATGAATTCCACTGTTCGCAGTAGACTTCTCGCAATCCCCAACTCGCTTTGGTGATCGAAAATGTACGACTCAATATGGAGAGCCCATTGAACTCTTTTTACTACTTGAAATGACATTCTACTCCGTAAAAAAATATAAGCAGCCTCGGCCTTGCCTCCGTACTTGATAACTTAACAAGTCATGCTCATTACCTCATGCCTTTCGGGAAGACCGCAGTCGTCCCCTGAATCAACAACAAAAAATGTAAATAATAGCAACCTTGGCCGTACATACGATACTTGACCAGGCACCTTACTAAACTCCCCTTGCCGTCCTAGAGGCCCGCAGCCACGGAAACCCTCGGAAGTGGCAGAGATAAGTTCATTCTGGTGGTATCACAACCTGATTCATCGGCCCTACCCGCCGATTCTTTCGAAAAATGGCGCAGCAGTGGCTTTTTATCACACTTACAGCTTATTAGCCCATGTATTTGGGCCAAGCATCCGGTAGATGCTGCAATGATCCTGCACCAAAATTTACGTACTCGTAGCAGACACTACCACATAGTGGCACTATCCGGGAAGGGATAATCTGACTGCGTCAGGTTCCCTATCTCTTCCCGATGCAAATCACCCACGCACGCATCACCTACCGTGCTACCGTGAGTGACGCAGAAGCGTACCCTTTGATTCGTCAATGAAATGGTGTAATAACTGCAGTATTTTACGAATACTGTTCCATATATAACTACAAAGAAGTCAATCGTTAGACTTCCTCGTATTAATACAAGCTCAATGCATCTGGATCCAGTTCGCATCCTTATGTTTGCGAATTGGCCCAGGCATACTTCACCCACATTCTGTAGGGGATTATATCGTATTCCACGGTAGCGGTGAACCTATAATTGCCTCAAATGGAATTATCTACCGCAGGACGCCAGCCCGGCCCTGTACACCCCACGAGGGCAGCACGACATTGCATAGCGCTTCTCCCGTCTACTTACTAGAGAGGACTGCTATAAGCACCTCTTCGGACTTGTACTATTCAGTGTTCCATTCCACGGATTTTGTGGAATCCTTCCTCCGTGAAGTAACTAAACCAATCCGTCTACAGTTCTCGTTTTGGACGAGCTCTCCATGTAGCTAGTACCTTATTACTTCCTTATTTCTCTGAGAAATTCCTTTAGTACAGCCTTACATCGAGAAATATCCTCCCATCCGTCCTCCTTACCTCTCAGATGAAAACGGAGGTTTCATACCACCGCTGGACTGATTTCGATGCCTACCACGGGAGGACCACAGCTGCTACTCCTCTCACACAGTGGGTCTTTAACCTGTTTACAGTCACCGCCCACGTGGCCGGTGATGCATTCACACGGTATGTGTAATCGACAGCGATTGTGTGAATGCAACAACCACAAGGACATCATATGTCAATATCCATCAACAAGTTAAAGATAAAAATCTGCCGGTACGAGCCTTCTTAACTCCCGATTCGGGAAGTTCGAAGTTCAGTCTCTATCATCGAGCTAGCAAGGCCCCTCACAGTCTTCAGCTCCTAGGGACTTATTAATCAATTTAATCCAGTTCCTAAAGCTAATTTCTACAAGCGAAAGAGCGGACTCGGTCCTCCCAGAGCATTATACATTATACTCGGTCCCGACTTCTGCTGGCTACATTCTGCCCTAATCCTCAGACAGCGTGGGGGTACGACGGCTTCGTGAGCTCACAGCGACGGCTTGCACTAGCGGGTCATCCGCACAGTGGATACCCTATAAGACCCAATAGAGCAGGTCTCTTACGAGTTATGTCCTTGCACTACACTTGGAGAATTGAAGTCCCCACTTCACTCCCGAAAGTAGTATTAAGAATTCGCCGGACTTTTAGTACTACGCAACTTACCGCCCAGCAATGCATAGCCTGTTTCCGCAATACACATCTGGGAGAACCTTAATAAGCGACGGCAATAACCTCACAGCGGGATACCGTCTAGCGTCTTCTACGACTAAAAAGGCGTTATCTTATAGTACGTAGTCGTATTTAAGACCATCCCTCAGAAATCTGTACCATTCTCAAACGTCAGAATTGACCTTTCCGGATCTTACTTACCACTACGACCTTATCCTTGTTCTATACGAGTTATGGATAAGGTCATTCTTGCAGTCTTGGCTCAAACTTTGCTCTCTACGAAACCTTACCAGTCTGCATTTACTTGGGCACCCTTTCCTCAAGATTGGCCGCGAAGACTCCCAAGCTGCCATAGTAGTCTCCTCTGGTAGCCTACTTAGACGTCGGCGCAACCATAAGAATAACATTACTTAGGCGTCATGCCGAGTGTCGACACTCTCTCCTCACCGTCTCCCGGACGGTAACGACTTCACAAATACCTTTGAGATAAAGTTAAACCATCAAACCTTGACCTACTAGGATAGGTTACATAGTAACCGCCTTTGCCTTGAATAAGAGTCAGCAACATCAGTGCCGTCCCCGCCTATCGCGGCTATCGGCCCCCGTTTATACTTCCCGACGTAAGTAATGGTTCAGGCTTCGTCGAGCCTCCGTATCTCTCTCTGCCTAGCGAGAGCATTCTTCTCAGGCCCTCCTACAGCCCTCCATCGAAGGTCCAGCGATGCCTACTCTTGACTATAGTGGAACCCGCTAGACCTCTAACTCGCCTTACCTCGGCCATACATACTCCCGAGATGACAGGCCATCCGAGCTCTTTGACCCCCAATCCCGGTCGGGCGCCAGAGCCATACCCCCCACACCCAACGGTTGTTTCCTCCCTCTTGCTTTTACTCCGTACGCCACACGGTTTCTCGTATCCCGCCCATCATACCCTTTTCTCCCGGCAGCGGGCTCAGTGCCATGTTCCGGGACCAAGGGCGTCCTCGTTACCAGCTCGAATATCGCTGCTACCCTCGTCGACTCACGAGAGCTTTAAATAAAGACTTATCTCCCCCCTCCCCGAGGGGTGAGACTCGGCTCCCCGGAGGATGACCTACACTCTGGCCGTACAACCCACTCACCTACTTGCTCATCTTCAAGCCACTGAGCTCCACTCCCGATTGTTCTTCCCCTCCTCTCCATCACGGGGCACCACGACTACACCCTGGAGTGGCACCTTCCGCCGTCTTTCCCGGGTGCCACGACTTCGGGGCTACCGTTACCTTGTGTCTTGCCACATACAATTCTAGTTAATTCATCTTGCGATCCACCTTGAGGTAACTCTACAAAAGTTTCTCTTAGTCGATAAACACCCCGGGTTCAACCAGACTTCAACTACGTAACAGAGTTTACTGTGCGCACCTTCCCGCTCTTTATGGGCCACCCTAGAGTCCTTCGACTTAGCAACCTGAGTACGCTCATCGAAGACCCGTAGCGTACCGCGCTCGACCCTTACTCCAGACTGCCACGGTCTGGGTCTGCTCTATTAATTAACTCTCAGGCCATATATGTGACCTTCTAGAGCTCAGTGTCGGTGAGTTGGCAAACTCAGCCCACACTCTTACTCTAGCAACCTCGCTATCCTACGTTTCGTTACCGTGTAGACGACCCCCGCTGGGTCCCAAACTCGAGCCTCCAGAAGTTTCCATATCCAGCTTCCACTGCGGTTACAGAGATCTACTCCTTAGCCTTAGCCTGACTTAGCCTTAGCCCTCATTGACCTACACTCCTGCGGCCGAGCCTAAGACAGCCGCACGCAGCCGGAGGTAGCTAGGGATTGCTCCCCTTACCCTAGCACTTCAGCGCCAGCCCTCGGGCCCTTACCCCTTGGCGGCGCTGGACCAGAGCAAGCGCACGCACTCTCGCGTTCGCGTCTCGTCCGTGCTAATACCCGTCCTTCATTGGGCTGAGCCAAACCATATTTTATGCCCGGTGCCATGGTTTCCACGGCTCGGCCGTCGGCGTCAGGCATCTGAACCCAGTTCCGTAGGACCTTAACCAATCAGAGCTCCGCCCATCCTTAGAACTTAGCTTCCAACCTCTCCAACGAACAAAATCGAGGCCTTCTAGATAAGAATCGATTTAAATGCATCTCACATTAGGTAAGATCCCCTTCACATTCTCCCTTAATGGTACTTCGTACTGAAGGAAACCTCCCTTCCCCCTGCCCCGACATTACTCCAGGAACAGGGTTTTCCTTGGTACTCTCTCATAATGGAACGCCATCCTCGGCGGCGTAGTTCCGCGTACGCCTTACCCTCAGAGTGTAAACAGAAACGCCACCAAAATTCCGACATTCGCCCTTTACAAATTTCATTCGGTGTTCCTCACCTCGTACACCGAGAGATATTACTCCTCGCGCGTCTGCGTACGGCAAGCCTACTTCACGCGTGGCCTGAATTCTTCCGTCACTATCTCACGAGATGCGTTTGAGAGGGTCATGCTATCCAGGCTTGTGAGAGCCATACTGCTTATTCAGTTATCCATCTACTAGCCCTCTACCACGATCTTCCTATTTATCTCTGGCACATGTCAGTCGAGAGCGCCCTTCTACCATTACCACTCGCTAGGCTCGGGCAGGAGCAAGGCAGAAGCAGCCAGGTGACACTCTGAATCGTGTAGAATAGTTTATTCTAATGAGGAACGAAATAGATCCCATTTTTCTCCTAACAGGAAGAGTATCACATGGACTATTATAGCTATCTTCCCTCATCCATCGGCGCAGGAAACCTTTTTCTATCCTTGCTATTTCGGACTCAAATCTGAAGTACGGCGCAACTGGCCGCCTTATATAGCCTTCGGGCTAGGTCGGTCCACTGTTGCCTTCTCCGGAGCTAAAATTTCTGTGACATAAATTCTTGAGAACTGTAAAAATTCTTGAAAAAACTAAATTCTTCCCTCTTGCAACACTTACCCGTCCGGATTCTCGACTGTACACGCGTGCCTAATGCACCTTTTGGTACCAGAAGCAGGTCCCATTGACGCTTTGGACTCGTGAACATGTCTCATGACACTCTGGACTCTCATGCGCATGTCTCATGACACTCTCCCTCTTAGTAGAAAAATAGAAACTATTTCGTTCTTCAATAGAATATATTTTTCTAGTGTACAAATTGAGCAATTTGAGTCATTTTGAAAATATCACACTTACTATAAATTACTCGTTTTCTTTTATGAAATGAATGGAAATCTCCAAGAGTAGAATGAGTTGCTTTCACCTAGTTACACGAGTAGGCCAAATTTTTCAAGTGATCCTTCAAACAGAAGAAAAGTTTACCTAAAACCTTGACAGATCCCTCAACACTTGGCTTTACAGGCAACATAGACATGCTCCTGTGGGACGACATATTCAAAGATGCGAAGCTTCAGTTCCCTCGTTGTCAGCGAGGTGGGAAGTCGTGCACTGCTTCATATAGGAACTTTCTTCAGTATTTGTCAAAAAACTCATGAGCCTCAATCGGCACATGTCACCTGAAGTGATCATTGTCATATTTCTGAGCAACGTGCACCCTATGGTGTCATGTGGGCAAAGTGCCAATGGTGGCTCACGGTGCCTAGTCGTGCTATATACATGCACAGCATTGGGCATCAATTGGGATTTGATAAGCAGGTGATAGCATCATGTATATTTTGCAATATACATGATGAATTAACCTTTTTTATTTGGAGAGGGATGTTTCCATTGGCAATCACAAAACATTTTTTTGGATATGCACTCAAATTTTCCTTATTTTTCTCCCTAGAACTATGAATCCTACAGCTTTACTCTTATCAACGTATCTTGCAAAATGTGGACGAGCCTAACTCTCTTACTTCCAGTTCCACTGAAAGCAACTGGAATCCGAATCCTTAAAAGAGGATTACTTATTGGGCTCTGCGTGCAACTTACCAGTTCCTAGAGTCAAAGAGTGAGGAGAGCGAAAATGAAAAAAAAAATTCTGAAAAACAAACAACTTGTGAACTCAAGTTGTTTCAGAAACACCAGTCAGAATTACAAGGAAAATGCAGTTCTTGCAAAAACTAACACAAAGTAGGAAGAATAATCCAGTTTTACCAGTTGATGCAGTTTGGATTTTTGTCAAGAATGCAATGATTTTTTCTGTTGTGATCGAACAAACAGATATGCCACCAAGGTTCTTAAATCAGATGACCAAAGCTAGCCAAATGAGCGCCCACAGATGAGCAAAAAATCAAGAAATTTTTGGCAACATTGATACATCAGGGTTTGCAACAACTGCCAAGCATCGACAGCTATAGGTCTTAAAAACTATGTACAACTAATCATTCATTAGGAATAGAGACAGATTCCCATTTCCTTTGCAAATGCTTTATTTCAAAATATAGACTTTAGCTTACTGAAAGCTTTGAACATGTCCCTGATTTTTGAGGCTGTTATTTGTATAATTAACATTGTTAATTTTTTTAAATTTTCAGATTTTTTAAATGTTTGCAACTGTAGTTCATGGGCAAAATAAATTATATAATTTTTTTCAAATATGCTTTAATTTATGGATATTAATTTTTCAAAACCACTGAAATTGTGCCTGATTTCTGCAGGTGTAATTCACATAATTGAACAATTCCATTATTTAGTATTTTTTTTGTCATTTCCCTCTAAATTGGACAAAGACTGAATGCAAAAACATCCTTGAAAACTTTATATAATACTTTAAAAAAAATATAATTATTTAAACCATGCATCACATATAGCAAATGTCACAGTCTGGGCCAAGTCCCCCACATACAGTGCATATCACAGTCAAATTGTTTGGGAACATGAGTATGAAGATCAAACAGGCACTCATAGAGCCAGAGATATACATTTGTGAACAATGTACGTTACATACCACCTATTTGCAAAGTTGTATATCAAGCAAACTTTGTTTGCTCCAATATTAACAGCTATCGCTCACCATGGGTTCTTGTTTATCCTTTTTTATGTCCTGTACAAGAAGACTGGATTCTTGTTCTTCACTCTTCACAAAGATGGTTTCTGGGAGATTTGCAGCCTCAGTGTCTGAATGAAAAATGAAATACAACTTGAAACATCTTGGGGAAGTTCAACAACATGAAACATGTTTCTACTTTTTGAAGAGATATTTCGAAATACAAGCAAATGCACTCCATTTAAGTAGTAAAAAGCATTGGCAAACCACTTCTATTCAACACATTCACTATAACCAGTATAATCCCCATTATTCTGACTAAATGCATTTGAAATCCTATTTTTTCTTATTACGATAGTTCTACTAAGTAGAAGATATGGAAGCATGTATGATAAACAAAAAAAAAACGCCCTTGCATGGTATTTCACTGTGTATGTCAAGTGGGAGAGAATACATTAAGAGATCACAGTCTTCAAGACTTTCCTTACTAAGGTCTTCCAATCACACTCTAATATTAAGTAACTAATGAGGTAATCAATGATGACTCACACCAAACACAATATAAATTTACTAGAGTATTTGACATATTAAAACAGAGATATGCAGTTTTGAAGATGTTCAAGCAAAACTGTTAAATGCAATACAACCTAACTGATTGGAACATTGAATGTAAAGATACATATATGGGTACTCAATGCACAGGTACTATATGGTGGGAGTATACCTAAATTGTGCAGTTGCACCAACAGCATGGATCATGCTATTTTTCTTTCATAAAATATTCACATTTTTTCAAGAGCTTAGGTTTGAACTAGGTTATGGAGGAAGAGAGAGGCTTGGGAGAGAATGAAAAGGCTCCAATACATCTACTATCTAGGGCAGTATCCATAATACTGCCATAGAGCCTATAAGCTCTAGAGTAGCATTATGGACTTGAGCACAAAACTAACGTAGTCCACCGACTGATCTTCCAGATATAAGAAACAAGAGACTCACCAAAAGAAAAAAATCATCAATGATATCCCAACAGACCTTTTCTTTCTACAAGTACAAGGTAGAATTTTGCATCCCTATGCAAATATACGCAAATTTTTGGCACAGCTCCTTTAAATAACCTGTAGGAAGCAGCAAAAGCTTGGGTTTATAATGAGTCAAATTAGTGAACAAATTTTCCCATGTCAAAAGTAGGATAATTCTACACAGATAAATCATATAACTCTTTTGAATACACCTGAAGGAACAGTTATTAAATCCCCAAACAGTTTAGTTTAGTGGGGGTGGTGATAGCAGCGCTTCAGTAACACAGACTATCTCACACTGAAAGAGTAGGGACCATTTAGTATGGATGCAGAGAAACGAGGAATCTATGTACAAGAAGTGTTCCCACACAAGATCCCCTGTGTATGGAAACAGCAAGTTAGAAGGACGAGGAAGAAGAGACATAAGAAACAGCAAAGAAATTAAAACATAAAGAAGCAAGTGGGGACAAAAGATAGAAGTCCCGAAGGCCAATCTAAAGCTGAGGTAGCCTAACAGTACTCCCCTGGGAGTGCTAATCCCCATAGCATAAGATAGGCAAACCTAACTAACCTAACCTTATTGCCTATCCTATGCCCCTTGAGGGGCACCAAACATATCAAAACACAGAAGTAATAGCTTTCTCACAATCACAGCCACAAGAAATATCTCAAATTTTCCTAGCACAAGGTACACATACCTATTCATATAGTGAAGGTGCAAATTACAGGTCATGTAATACTTCAAGCAGGTTCTATCATGTACTCATGAAGCAAGATTACTCACCGAATGCTGTACTGTAACTGAATAACTCAGAAAAGTCACTTTAACCATCATAATACTGAGGGAAACCAAAAGCCTACTTATATAAAAAAAAGCATTCACAAAGAAAGAAAACCAAACCATCCATTTTTAGAAAATTATTCTATACGTTATGTAGTCCATAATTACTGCACAGAACATCTACCAACTCATCTTCCAGATATAATTCTTACAATTCTTTTTCGATAAGTTCATTACATGAATTTCAATCAGACCATATGTTAACATTAACACATGCATAACATGTTATAAACTTAGGTTAATTGGGTTTCATTTGAAGTAACCTGGTTTCAACGCCTCTCAGTGCCTGAAGTGGCTACCAAGTGATCATTGCAGCAACACAATTTTCATAAGATAAGTCAAATTCCACAGCACTATCTCAGGGGTGGACAGCAGGGGATGTGGGTCCACCTGCAAAGATAAACAAATATGGCATGGTGAAAATACAGATAACTCACCTAAACAGTTTCAGTTTTCACACATTTTCACTAAATAACAAATCTCACCAGATAGCCAGCTGTTGGCAGGTGTGCCCTGCACAGCCCAATCTGCAAAATGTGGTTTCTTGAGTTCTGCCTCACTCAACAAAGGCATATGGGATCCCTCCATTTTGTAGGGCAAGGCACTCTTTACACTGTAAGATGTATGAAATAATGAAGAAATGCACTACTTTTCACAGTAATTTTGAAGCATGCTATTCACATGAGTGATTCCATTATTTATATCAGTACCTCTAATTGTCAGTCCTTGCAAACTCCTAGATAGGAATATATTACTCCTGTAAGAAAATACAATTGGAAAATAAATATATTATTCCTCCCTTAGAACTTAAATTACATCAACTATTAAATTAGCAGGTCTATTTTTCCACAGAGCAGCAGTTGCGATATCTTGGAGACTTTGTCCTACCAGGTTTCTGTGAAGCAAACTATATCAAGGGTTTGAGTTTGAAGCATTTAATGTCATTTCTTAGGTTTTGTTACTGATGCTATTATAAATGAAGATTATCAGTTTCATGGATTTGTTGGTGGGTTGGGACAGGACCATCGAATTTTACTTCTTATGATTTTCCCGAGTTGATCTCGTACTTCTGTACGTGGATTCATCAGAATCTTGGCTGACAATACTTGCTGTGGGCTTACATCTGTCATATGCTTGGCTTAAGAGTGGTTCAGTACAAGTAGTCTCAACACTATTACTGTCAAATGCCTCAATATTCAAGAAATGGTGCCTAAAGCCTGAGTGGACCAACTTTCTACAATTTGGTATGATATCCTTGAGCATGTTGAGAGAAAGGGTTTCACACAGACTATTCATTAGTTTTCTAAGATAATCTTCCAGAAGAGTTTTTACTTGGGATGTAACCTTCAGGCTATCTGCATCATGCCTCCCACTTGGTTCACTCTCTGCAGCTGGGTGAAAGGAGACAGGATTTGTCTGTCATATTGGATGCTGTGACTGCTGCACGTGAATCGACTACTGAATGGTCATCTTGATCCACATCATCAGTTTGGGTCTCAACTAAATTTAAAGAGTTTGGGTTCAAATTAATCTGGTTTTAGGTTTAAGCTCTATGTACTCTAAACCATCAATATTTTATTCTATGTATCAAGAACACGTCACGAAGTGTGTTCTTGCGACTTCCACATTTTAGTTTTAGGGCTGTAATTTTCAGCGTGACTTCCACCCATAATTTTAAGGTTGCAATCATTGATCACAATCAGAAGTGTTGCTTGATTCCAACACTTTAATATAAGGCTGTAATTTTACTGATTGAACACTTGATGTACCATGCTCTAGACATGAGTGATATCTAAATAAAACGATTGTTCTTTCTTTCTTCCTTTCAACAGCGTTCAACTTTACAAGTTTTGTGATTATTTTCTTTGTTGATGTTTTTCATTTCTTCAAGGTTCACATCTAAGGAAATTGGAGAAATTACACCATACTTGTATCTTTCTTGGTCAGGGGTGTAGCACTTTACATTGAACTCACCAACCTTTTGTACACTTGATAGTCTTTCCAGGGTATTGGAATCTATATGTTGCACATCAATAGTAATTACTCCAGCTTTGCGACTTGTTCTGATTTCTTTAATGTTTACACACTCTAAATGCACTTTCTTTGATTGCAGTAGCAAATTTTATTGGATTCTTGAAGATTGTAGATGGATCTGGGTCTTGTTGTAGTACAATAATAGTATGGTCACTAACAATTTCAGAGGTAGAAAGCTCCTGAGTTTATATGAAGGTGTTGGGATTTTCAACCACTTCAGCTGAGGGATTTATTTGGTCATCTGCTGCAAGGCCTCTTTGGATGTGAATTGGATTCTCTTCAGTTTGCTGGGGATCAGTAATTACCATGGTACATAAAGGAATATGTATATGCATTCATCAGATGGTTATTAGAACATGCACGGTGAGTGGGATATACCTAATGAAAAATTCACATCAATCAGCATAGAGATATTTGAATTGAGAGAAAAATGGTCCAGCCTGGGCAGCGCAACCTAGAGCATTATGGGGAAAGGAATATATTTAAACTTGTGAATTTCATGGCCACTTCCTACAATACTAGTAATTACACTACTTCTACTATAGTAGCATGAATGCAAATGTTTAGGATCTCTCTGCTGTTGTTATAATAAAGAGGATTGAGATTATCTATAGAGTCTCTTACAAAAGTTGTATCATTTACAGAGATACTTATGCTACAGCAAGGGACTCTAATGGATATGAAGCACCATCTTCCCATGGGAAGACAAAGAAAACTGAAAATTAATCTAGTCTATGTATTCATATGAAAATTAATATAGTCTATTCATATGGAAGATTTTTGAGCATAAGGTTATGAATCAAAACATGACCTGGAGCCATATTATGGACCTTACCCAATGCATACTGGAGTTTTGCAAGGGAAAAAGGAGTATTATAAGATGAGCTGCTATCATTAAGAGCCAAGGCCAATGGTAGCACATATGGACATCCTAAAGTTGGACAAACTGAGTGAAGTATGCTAGAGTAAGTATTGGCCAGTAGCTCAGACTCATCTTTCATGTGAGTAATCATTTCATTATTGACTACATGAGGTCTGAGCTTGAGATTTTATAGCAATTAGATAAACTACATATCTTCTTCCATATTGTTCCTGCTGGAGTAATACTATTAATCCTTGTGCAGAATTCCTGAAAGGAATTTCCCTTAGCAGCTTTAGTGATTTTTTTTACCATAGCTTCAGCTTTAAGGAGCTCAATTATTAAATTATCAGAGGAAGGATGTCGTCCGAATCTATTTTCAGCAGTTTGGCGCTTTCTGACCCACACTGAGCACTCATTACTCCACCACTCCTTAGAATATTTGGGGGAGACATCTGTTTTACTCATACCAAAAACACTCTCTGATTGAGTCAATAAGGCTGATGTAAAATTGTAAGCAGATTGCTCAAAATTCTCTCCCACATAAACTACAGGAAGAGATGCCTTCCATTGCTCGTAAGAGTCACTATCAAATAGCCAATGACCTCTAGACCTGAAAACAGATACATCTAGAATGAAATTAATGGAAACCAACACTGGGTCATGATCACTCCCCAGTTTGGGTTCAATACTCACATTAGACATGGGTTGAAGGCAGGAAGAAGCAAAGCACAAGTTAAGCATAGAAAATTGTCTAGTTGGTACATGATAGTATGTGGATAAGTTTACTGGAGTAAGTAAAGATAAATCACAATTATCTAGCAATGAATTCGCAAGATTATTACCAGTAGCATCACTTACAACTCTGGTGTCCCACAACCACATTGGGTGATGAGCATTAAAGTCACCTATAATTATTCAATGTTCATCTAGTTGACTGAAATAAAAATTAAATTCATCAGTGCCAATTGTTTCATTTGGATCATATATATTCAGTATATCAAGATATTTTTCTTTGCTAAAGACTTGTACACACTGAACTTCCAATTTTCCCCCAGGAAAAATATTCAATTTTTTTTCCGTATACAAGAGGTCATTCCTGATAAGAATTACCAGACTCTCACCAGATCTTGCAGGCCAGTGCTTGAAGAATGCATAATAATTCATGAATACAGGTTCCCTGATAACCCTAAACTATGTCTCAGTGAGGCAAATGATGTGTGGTTTTAATGCATATGATCTAATCTTAAAATGTGATAATTTATTAAACAAGCTATTACAGTTCCCCCAAAAAATTTGCAGGCACTGGTTGGGATTCATTCTTACCTCTTTCCAGCATTTTTACCTCTTGAAGTGGTTCTATTTTGCAATCTACTTTTGTTATTAATCCTCAATAGATGTGAATTATACGTTACATCCATGCTTTTTTGCTGGACACTTTGGGTCTGTGAGCCAGATTGTGATTCTTGTATCATATTTATTTTCTTCCAAATTTGATTTACCACTTTCTTCATAGTAAGATCTTTATGACATTCATTTTCAGAACAATCTCTCTTGTCAATGGTTTCCTCAAAGCTGATAGGTGTTTTATGGGGCTTTAACCTTCTAGTTTCTGAGACCCTTTTGACTATTCTTGAAAGTTCTTGATCAAAGCAAGATCAATTTAGGCTTGAAGTTGCTTTGTATAACTCTACAAATGTGATTGTAATCAGAGTTAAAATTTCAGGGTTCAATGTCTTCATTTCTTGTTGATCAAGAGTGATGATATCTGTCTGAGAGCTGGCATCAGCTAATTGTTTGAGAGGTTGCATAGATTGAATAAAAATTGAACTTTTATGCTTAGGTCTTTGATCATCTCTTGCAGGGGCATAATTTGCATTATGAGTTTGGGTCTGGTTTTTTGGTGTTTCTTTACGTGTTGTTGGTTTTTCTACTCTTAGTACAGTAACTGCTTCTTGATAGGACATCAAATTTTTTGCTCAAACTTTCGCAATAAATTTTACATTCTTCATTGAGAGGCAACCAACATAGCTGGCAGTGTGCTCCATGACAATTTGCACATTAGGGTTGGCTTCTTTCTCTTTTACTAGCACATTCTTTTGAGTTCTGCACTCCAGAACACACAACACATCTAGATTTAGAGCAACAGTCATTTGCATTGTGGCCAAAACCTTGACAGTTATAACAATGCCAAGGCCTGCCAACAAAAGTTCCAACTTGAAACTGCTGGTATGCTAGGTAGACAGCATCAGGCATTGATAGTCGATTGAAGGTAAGCTGAAGGCAGAGTGTGAGTTTTTGCTCTTTGCCTTTAGTGAGTCATTTGATGTAGAGCAGGTTGATATGCTCTTTACTTAGATAATTTTTCATTTCACTTAAGTCAGAGTCCAGGTCTATAGAGGCCAATAACACCCATAGTTCTTTGCATAGCTTGGGGTAGCTTGCAGGTAACCAACCAGTTTTCAATTCTCAATACTATGAGTAAAGATGATGTTTCTTCACTGCTTAGTGAGTCCACTTTAATGACTAACAGTTTTTTACTCATGATGTTTTTCTTGATGTCCTTGACTCGATGTTTTCCAAACTCTGATTTCTACAAATCTCTTATCAGTTTCAATTCATTGAATAAAAATTTCCAAATTTCCTTGTCTTTGTGAACAGGTTCCATGAGAAAAGTGGTAAGACCAACACATGGATTCATGTTGGTGGAAATAAGTGGCAGTTGGCTATAATACCCAGGGGAGGACAAAGACATGTTGCTTTCTTTTTCTCTAGTCAAGTTTGACATCTTTTTCTAAACCAGGGACGAGGAAGCAGGAAACTCTTTTCTAATTTCTGCAAAGGTAGATTCATTGGTTCCAGGCAGCTGAAGTGCCGATCTGGGCTCAAAAAGATTAGTTTTTTCCTTTTTCTGGTTCAGTTCAAAGTGGTCTAGGGTACCCTTTTGTCCAAGATTCTCAGCATGTCACCGTCCATACCTGGAATATCCATAGCCACTCCCGCAGAGGACTGGCTGAGTGTCAGCAGCGGGAGACTAGGAATCAAATTAATTTCCACGTTTGGTTGGTCTTCCTGGGTAGTCTTAGTTTCCAGGATAGTATCATTAAGAGTGGCATGTACCGAATCCGAAATGACACCATCATCTGTCAAGTTGACAAATAAGAGATTTGTGTCATCTAGGCTGCAGCCAGCACCCTCACTGAGGTGCGCCATATCAAGGTTGACACTCTCAGGTAGGAGTTCAGAAATATTAATCTATGAGGAATAAAATAGGTTAGGACAAGCTAAATAATTCAAAATACAAAAATTTCGTTGAAATATATTAAATCTCACCAGTAGTCAAAGCTGCGCCGCCTCCTCACTCAACTGTACTCCGAGGCTATCCTCGAATCAATCGTGAAGTCGGAAACTGACGACACCATCATCCATCGAGTCGCCAAATGAAAGATTTGAGTCGTCAATCGTCATCAAGGCTGCACCCAGCACCCTCACCGGGGTGCGCCATTTTAAGGTTGACACTCTCAGATGGGAGTTCAAAAATATTTATTTATGAGGAAGTAAATAAGTTAGGTCAAGTTAAATAATTTCAAAATACAAAAAATTTATCTATATTTTAATTTTCACCAGCGTCAACGCAACACCGACTCGCTCGCCATCGTTTTCGAATCCCAGTGTCAGATCTAATTGAAATTTAGCTCCAACGTTCATTCATCCAATCCAACCGACAGGCACATGTGATCTTACCAGGTCGGGACGGACGGTTCAATATAGAACTAAAGACACTTAAATCCCTTGGATCTTCACGGCAGAAAAAAGCACGTGATATCTGGGACCTCTTCCGCATTCAGGCCCTAAAATAAAAAATAAAATTAGTTTCTCTCACTTGAAAGAGGCAAACTGCTATAGAGGTATACTTTGCACTACAATTGTCCACACTTTCCAAAGAAATTGTACAACCCCCCACCCCCTCCCCCCCTATAACACACGTAAAGATTTTTGGTCCGCTTCATTTGAACCTAAATTCATATTTCTCCCTGACATGCGCGCTGAAAAATTTAACATTTAACATTTATTTTGCGATTGCATTTTTTTCCGGTCATTTGTATAGAACTCTGAGTGCAAAAATGGCGGAGGAGGCGGACATGACATCATCGCGAAACAGACGGTTCCTGGCCAAAATCTAACTCCGACTTGCTTAGAACTTCTTGGAGCAGCGGTAGAGAGCGGTCGCGCGCGCACAGCGGTCTCTCGTTCTCACAAAATGTGAGGGAAA
>VOMN01109486.1:0-10582 GCA_014899125.1 Orchestia grillus
AACTAGTGCTTCCTGATGGACACTTCAACTACGAAAGCATAATCTCACTAGACTGCCATAACTACTCACTTGGAATTCAATATAACTTTAAAAGTTAGCCTTCAATGGGGCCTAAATTAAGAACTGCAGTTCTCAGGAACTACTCGTAAAGCGTCGTCTGCAAAGGGCATGAGACTGCCGCAGTGCTGACGACAAAAGTCTGAAACATTTCAATGACACTTTGAGATTGTTTTTGCCCCTAATAGCTTTCAGTTCTTCATTGTCAAGACTGCACGACCAGCCTCTACCGTCATTATTTTCTATGCTCTCTTCACCATTATGGAAATTCTAAAACCATCATGGTACTGAACGATCACTTGTAAACCGTTCACCCCGTGCTCTCTCTATATTGGCAGCAGTTTGGGCTGAGTAGGCTTATACATATAAATAAGTGCTTATATGCTTCAAGAACATATTCAAGAATATGTCTAGGACAAGTTGAATATAACTAAAAACAGTACACATTAATTATCAGGTATGTCTTAATGAATCTAAAATATACCGAGAATAAAATACCAAATAACATTTTCAAACATAGCACTAAGATTGGCCATTACTTTTGTAACAACCTAAACTATTTTTTATTTGCATCGATATTTCAGTTAAAATTTCTACAACTGATATTCATTCCAAGAAAAGGTTTATGTTCTAACGTAAACCAAAAGAGACCAGTACAATTACCTGAAAGTCCTTGAGCTCCTGGCAGAACTTTTTCAGTGGCTTAGGAACGAACCAACCACCAGGCTGCAAGGTGAAGGTCCCCGTCTGGTGCCCTTCGAAGAGCTTGTCGATCTCTGCCTGGCGGGGAGTGAGCGCCACGATCTTGTGGCCCGTTGGTAGCGACATCTTCGATCTGAAAAGTCAATACTTGGGTGAGAAGTATTCTGCTTACCTAAAGTTCTACACATGTCTTCTCGATAAATTATAAGCGTTAAAATTCGTTGCCGTCGGAACGTGCTTACACGAATGATAATTTTCATTTCGGTTGAACGTTGTTGCAATAAGAAAAAAAAAGAAAAAAAAATAGTTTATTCCAAACTCGGTCACATACAAAGTATATACCTTTTGGGTTTTCAGTTAGTAAAATTACAGCCTTAAAATTAAAACATGAAGGTCTCGATAGAACTTCCAAATTGGGATGTGCACGACTACAATCTAAATATTATATGTGGAAGTCGCGTTTAAACTTAGGATCGTGATTCTAAATTCACTCCTAAGCACGAAAAGTGACGCGTGATATGATTATTCATTACCGTTGGAACGAGGTTGCAATAATGGTTGTTCATTTCCGATAATGATTTCAATGATAATTATTCAATAATGATTAATTAATAATGATTAAATATTACCGTCGGAACACGATTACGTGCACAGGCAAATTGCTTCACGTGAAAAAAACTCAGCCGGTTGACTGCAACTCGTTTCAGAGCAACGAAACCGAACTGATCAACAAGGGAGCCCGAAGTTTGGTATGTCAATACCCATCTCTGATATCTTTCATTCAATTTTGTTTGTAGCTCGGTCACCAAAGACAGCACATCGACGAGTTTCATGTTTCATGAAAGAAGTCTTGAATCAATGGAGAAATTCATGTTTGGAAAAATAGACCAGTACCTACTGGGTGAGACGGCTCACATTTTGAGAAAAATTGCTCAGATAAATGCCTGATAACGAGGAAACTACGTTTGAACGGACAATCTACATTTAAAAATTGAGGACAATTGAGGAAACCTAAAATTTGAGAACTATCGTGTTAATAACGACGTTAATAGTTGCAAAGATGTATTATCATTTTTCAATTGGATCGACGAAACAACGTTTGAATGGCGTGATAAGTCGATCCAGTGGCATACTACATAGTGAGGGTCGAACGGTCGATCTTCGAGTCATGTTTCTCAGAATAATTCAGAAAGATTAATATATAATGAGCGTGTGAGTCTAGTATTTTGGCTCTCAATTTGAAAGCTAAGATCTCAAGAAAACGAAAAATGCCTCACATTAAATGCTGCAGATCTTTTCAAAAGCCAGAAGTGTGAAAACTCAACATTTGCAACGTTTTGTTTACGGATTGAAAAATAGATCTTATTTTTACTTTATAGAAGTTCTTCAGATAGAATGGCTCAAATTCTCGTGCTTCACGGACACAGAACCATTTTGACGCTGCGGTGCGCCGATCCGAATAATTATGGCCGAGGCTCAGCTCTGAAATCGACTGCGTAGTCAATTTCGATTGCAAACATTTAACTGCGCATAATGTGTATCCCTCGAGAAGTTTTCCTAATTGTTTAGAAATTACTTGTTTGGACGCCATTTGTATCAGAAAAAAATATTTGAAGGAGAAATATTCATTAACTCCAATTAATGCAATTCCGTAAGGCGTACGGTTAGAAGTCATAAGGTGTCAAAACTTTAAATTATATTAAAAATTAGTGTTATGTCCCTTTCACGGTTCCTGTCTGAGCTATTTCAGTGGAAAAAGTTAAAGCATTGTACAACTAATAAAATATTTATGACCGTTGCCTTCAGTTACCCTTGTTCTTATTCGGTATCATGCTTTAACTGGTTGAACAAATCAAGACTTTAAGTACAGCAAGATCAGAAACTCTTAAGTTACACTTATCCTAACAATTTTCCGTTTTCATAGTTGCATTGTGACTATCAAAACAAATTGGTGGCAGCGGTGGGATAGGTAGGACCACCAGAGTAGTACTTAATGTACGAAAAATATTTTGAAGTTGAATCGTCTTGTTATAAACTGAAACCAAGCCCAACGCCTAGTACAGCTGCAAACTGTGCACAATAGGTGAAGCTTTTACCTACGCTGGGAAGGATTTTTGAAATTTCCTTATAAATTCGATGAAACCGTTTAGTTTCTATTCCACCTGAGAAAAAATTTTTTGCTCAGAGTTAGATTTTTGTTCTCTGAAGTTTTGCGTTTTACTAAATGAATAAAGTTATTACTTCGGAAACAAAAAAGCGCTGTGGAAGCCTTCACCAAATGTGTTTGACACTGAGGCATCAACTCTTCAGGTCCTTAACGATAACGGTCGATTTATTGCCACGTGACCTGCAGTACGCTTCTACTTTTGTACGGCGTCGCAAAAAAGTTTGCCATAGCTTCATCGTTTGCTAAATATGGCGTTACCAATATCGTAAAAAATTTGTATTCAATTTTTATTATGCACAACATTAACGCATTTGTTTACCAAATTTCACGATATTTAATATAAGATCTACTCGAACCATCCTTAATAAATACTTTTTAATCAACCACTCATGTAGCGTAATGTCGCTTTTTTGATACATCATGTATAATTGTAAAAGCTAAACTAAAAACTCAGCCAAACCTTGCTGTCCTGCAGTCGTCGAATCATAAAAATGTGTCAATAGAACGTGCTAAGACGCTGATGATGAAAACTTTGACTGTAGGTATAAAAAACAGAAAGAATGACTTTTTATGGGCTTGTAAACATCCAAACATTGATCGTTATCCACACATCGAATTTTTAAGTTGAGTATGGTTTATCTAACCCTACTGAGTGGAGGCACGGCAGAGTGGGGGCAATCCCCAGAGTCGTAGGTGATGGAAACTCATTTGATTACACGGACTTTACTACTGAATTGGAGTTACACAGTGTTCAAAATGTCCGCGAGCTATGGAACGCAGGTCTGCTCACTACATGAAAGCGATTCCTGGACACGATGAAACACTCCTGCATCATCTACAATGAGTCCTGCTGCGTCAACTATCATTCCAACAAGGATAATAGACCTACGATACTTACCTTCTGTATTTCGAAAACGACGACTGTTTATATTTTTACTTATTCATGAACAGTCGTTCTTTTGGGTTTTTATACGAACTGCTAAAGCTCTACCATTAGATTTCACACCCTGTATATTAATTTACTTCCTCGGAAGTACCTTCAATTAAATTATTTTACCTCAGTAAGCCAGTAAGCCATGCTTGTAACGTACGAAAAAATTACCAAAAGTTCCTAAACACAACTTTGCCTTATTCCAAGCGGCAGAGCACCAAACGAATTCTGATAATTTTGTAATCGTCTGTATGAGTATATATGTAGCTTTCACCGCTGTTCGCCGAGCACACAGAATCTACACATCGTAGGTGCCACTTAAGGGTAACAGAAAAAATAACACGGCGACTAAACGACGTAAATAGACCCGGATTTTGCAGAGTCTACGCACGTTCCGACGCTTGAAATGGGTTAAACTTTGCTTACACGGATGAACAAAATATCCATCGGAATCATGTTATTAGCAAATAAGAAGAACCACAAGTTAATCAATTACATAAAAACACACAAATCCAACCAGTCATACCAGTTTACGAGGCAGTTTTCGGATCTTGGTGAGCGCTTCTGCGTTCAGTACCTCAGTCTTGTAAGCTTCACGCGCTACTGCAGTATATGACCTTGCACGTGATTTTATACGGCAAGCAGGGACCATTGGAGCCGAGTTTTACATCGCATCGAGGTCATCATGGAACAACAATAATGATTGTACCCACTCAAGAGTTCTTGATGACATCAGCCCCAGGCGCCCATGCTACTCGCGGCTCGCTCTCTTTGCTTGTTGCTGGAATGAGTAAACGACCCGCATGTGAGATTTTTGTCATACGTACATCGATATGAGTCGTTGATTTGGATGGAATATACACCAGTTTGTTTCCTTCATAATACCTAATGTATGAATTTAAAATCTAGTACATACGGTTAAAGTTTTTACGCAAAGTCATTGTTTAGCGTTATCATAACGGTGACCGTACAGTGCTCATCAGAGACGGTTCTTCTTGATAAAGGATAGCACATCAGATAAAAAACTTCGCGCAGTCCCGTTTTAAGAATACGACGACAATGAGACTGTATCAGCATTATCTTCGTGTGCAGTTCGTGTAGTGGTTATCGAGATGACCTCACAGCCGAGAGGACCGGGGTTCGAGCCTCGGCTCAGGCGAGGCTTTTCACGTGACCGCGGAGTACTTCCCTTGGAAAAGGAAGCTTAAACCACACATTCCTCAATTCCCTCACCACAACAGTAGTTGTAAGGCATTGAAAACTTAACGATAATACCTGCTGGAATTAATAAATGTGTGCAATATTACCAAGAGAGAGAAGGAGAAACATGTAAATAAACATTCGCTTTTCTTTCATAGTTACAGTTTAAAAATCAGTTGACCAATAAGACACCACTACACCTGTAGAAATACAATACGCAAAACACCATATCTAAAGAGCTGATCTCGCCTCGATAAACAATACGTACGGTTGTGTTAGTTAAGCAAGTAAGAACATGTCCCGAAAGAAGAACATTTGTTCATTCGAGACCGATAAACCCTACGTGTTTTGAGACATCGTGGGACATCGACATCTGGGCGTGGGACTGCGACAGATGGCACAATACAACGGCTGAATGGATTCTATATGCTTCAGAGCGTGATATGTACCCTCAAAAAAGATAAAATGTTAGTATGAACAGAATTGCGTAATACTCAGTATTTCTCCGTTTAAATTAATAGCCAAAGGCTGCCTCTGAGCGTTCACTATACTTCTCTCGCGAAATGCTATCCCAAGACCGTCGACGGTAATCGCGAACCATTATGAAGAACTGCTACTGAAGCACTTTCATGGACCGAAGTATGAGAAGTACTTGAAACAGCTCTCCGTTTGTACTTCAGAAATTATTATTTCTTCTTTGTTTCGAGTCCAGGCCTATATATCATCGCACCGAATCCCAACAAATCCGAGGAGTGACTACCTAAGCAAGTTTGTGATTAGAAAATGAGCGAACCATTAAACCTTGACGATGTTTGTCATGCCGAATGGTTGAGGCATTAGGAAGTGTAAAATCCTTCGGTCAATATTTTTCAATGAGTCAGTTTCGATAGAATGTCTACATGTGACACGTTATTAAACTCCGTATATTTGTGTTCATGTCTTAGTATGTAAGAAATTAATTACGAGCGTAGCGATAGATATGTGTATACTTTTATTTTATATATTAAAGTACTTTAACTGAGGAAATTATCATTATATCTATTTTTTCATGGCAGCTACCCAATGGGTTATTTTAACCGACGGGCCAAAGTTCTTCCGCTGGCATTTTCTCGAGATGCATGAAGGAAGAAAACTTCTGTTGAGAAATCGTGTACGGTGAACGTTTTAGCCTTTGAGCCAATTGTCGTACTCTAAAACTCTTTGTAGCGGTTCGAGCGCACCCTTTATTCGCATAGGTCAATTGATGCACGTTGGCTTAGATCGTTCTGCCCGTTCTTGACACACCACGTCGACTTTGTGTTTAAATCTCTTGTTCCGCATTTAGGACTCGACGGTAAACGACTGTCTCTAGGAAACGTTATTTCCTCTGTCTCATTTGCCGCATCACTGCTGCATGTCAACGCTGAGCCGAAGAGTGTATTAAATTGTGAAGTAGAGTTATAAACATATTTACTCAACCACTGACGGCCGAATCCTATTCCTGGGGTCCAGAATTCTGCGATCTGGACAACGACATCGACCTCTTACGCTTGCAGAGCGCTTTGGATATTATTCTTACGGATGCTCGATAAAATGAATAAGGTTAATTTTACTCCATGATATTAAAATTTATGATGAAAATGTTTTTAATACTCTCGTTTTTCGGATTTATACTCAACGCTTAGCTTTCCTGAACCCAATTTTGTAGTTACGACGGAAAACAATATTTTGCGTCGAACTGAAGCAATAAAATTCAAATAAAATGATTATTTTGCAAGTTAATAACATTTTAACAGGACTGAGGTTTTGTGAAACATCTCTTATATGATCAAGATTCACCTTGAACTTGAGTCAAAACTATTTTACTTATCCAGTGCAAGCAAAATGTGTAAATTTTTCCATTTCACGACTCTTCTGCTTAATTTAAGATGGTCAAGGATAAATATGCGGAAATCTACAGCACTTAGCTTTGCGATTTTTTATTTAGCTATTCGATTTTAAACAAAGTGATCCACTATACTTCGTGATAAACGACGCTGTGTTATCAATCCTAGACACTTACCGACGAGGTTGCAAGTATGTAAGTGCCCCGGTAATAAGATTATTTCAATTTCCCGTGCGGAAGTTTTTATTCTCAGTTCGTGCGTATCTTGCATCTTTTATCTCTTGTGGAAGAAAGTCAGAAATAAGACTTTGTGCGTTCATTTTTCCCAACAGTTTCGATTTTCCGGTTTTTAGATTTCGCCCCAATCTACTCGGGGAATCCAATGCGATCAGCTTACGCTACATGTTGGGCTATTTTTAGCATACGGCAACCTCATTATTTCTTATTATTTTACTTCTTCGAGCTCATTGGTGCTTAGAAAGCTAGTCCATATACCTTGAACAGGTTTTTCCTACAGATTACGAGGAACCACATCTGTAAGATAAGACGTGGTTGTAATAACAGGATTTTCCAAGTTTTAATGGGTAATCTAAATCTTCGGGGGAAAATTATTACCGGCACTGGTGTTTTCACCAGCCCTTGGAGTAGAGGATAGGTCACATTTATTTAAGAGGGTAAGTGAGCTGTTGAGGTTCAGTTACCCGCCCGTGTACGGCCGAGCGTCTCACCCGCGATGCAACACCAATGAACCACAACGTGCCACGCTCGGCCGTATTCCGTCCCCTTCCTTATATAAGAATTTGAAAAACAGGTAACTGAAACATTGAGTAACAGTAACGCACATGTTGGAGTAAGTACGCGATTTAACCCCGTATGAGTGAATAACTGTAGCATGCTGGAGCAGTCTGATTACATACTACGCAGTGGGACTGCACTTCAGCATATTTTGAAGCGCACCTAGGGTCACTCGGCTTTATGTAAATAAGCATGCGAGTAGTGTGTGTACTCGTCAGCAAATCGACTAGATTTTGCATTCCCCAGGGACCTACTTTCGGAAACGGGGAAGGTTCTCGCAGGATAGTGTTTTTATTTTTGTAGTTTGGTCTTCCAGTTTATTCCGTAGTCGGAGCATGGTACAAGTGACCACGGGAGGAACACTGCTTTGCTTCTCTTATCGTTCTACCTTCACCATTCCATCTTTTTCAAATGACAACGCTATTTCATTCCCTTAAGGGTAGCAAATTGATTTATTGATTGATTGTATCACTGCTTCTACCAGGGCCAAGATCAGCGTTAAACAACTATGGAACCCCAAAAATTATTTTGCGACTTCCAAAGACTGACAAGCTTGACAAGTTTGTCCAAGGTAGAGGTTCGTTTTCTAAGTTTTTTCCAGCGGGATTATCCATTCTTATTCTCACAAAGAGAGCAGGTGCAATGTTGGCTATCACTGAAACTAACGCAACTATTGTTACAATATTCTTTTTCTTCAAATTTGCTATGAGGACACCCTTAAAAAATTGTACAAATAGTATCTACATCTTACCAGGGTTTGACAAACTTTTTGGACGTGTACTGTAATTAGTCGAGATGGCAAGTAAATGTGTAATTGAATTGTGTATAATTTATTAAATGTAGGTATGGAGTCCTCGTCCGTCTATTATTAAGATATGAGTATGAGAAATAGATAAGAATGTACAGCACAACAATGAATTTAATGAAATAAATAATACACGTGTCAGTTACTTCAGCAGCGTTAATTCTAGAATCCAGCTTTCGCCCACGAGAAATTTCTTGAACACAGTCAACAGTCTCACTGCAGTGTGAATCTAGCACAGGGAATTTATTAGAAACATGTTGCACTATCAAACGCACAAGAAGTGAAATTCGTTAGAAATATATTAGTTATATCATATCTCCAACACACAAAATATTAAACTTTCAGCGTAACATACATATACTTATAAAAATCTTATATTCTTGCCTTCCCCAGGGGGACACTGTTACGTTACCTAAGGTTTAGCCGGCCATTTTTGCACATACATATACTCTTTACCGCTCCTGGTGATTTCACAGAGTTTGTGAAATAAAGGGCTTCTGAAATTAAAGACTAATTCATTCCTGAACAGAGAAGACGTATATTCCGAATTCCAAAACTTAATGTGTGATCTAATTAGACAAGGTGTATGGTATTAGATGCAGTAATAAACGTTTTCTTAGAAGAAAGCTGCGTTGGGAGCTTCATAATTTTGGGAAACGATACTGAGAGATGCTCATACGTAGCAATCTGATGCTGAATTATCCAATGTGAACAATCAATTAGAATTTACAATACTAAGAGGTAAAATTATATACTAGTATTCGCAAAAGTTACTGTAATAAGGGAGAGTTTATATCACCAAAAAATTACGCATGGAAAAAATTACGAGCAAGAAATAATTACGTTGGTCTCAAACAATAAATTCACCAGTTTAATTTAGTGATTCAGTTTAACGCTTCCAATTAACGAAAGCCATCCAGCCGACACGCATTCAAAATAAGTGTCGCATGACAATCCTACACGATAAATTAGACTGTGACTGACTTTCTGTTCCATGGATGAAGAACTTCAGGTTGTGGCACCTGAACACTTCAGGTCGTGGCACCTGAACACTTCAGGTCGTGGCACCTGAACACTTCAGGTCGTGGCAGCTAAACACTTCAGGTCGTGACACCTGTACGCTTCAGGTCGTGGCACCTGAACACTTTAGGTCATAGCTCTTAGAGTACGAATCCTGAGATACCGTGAAACCTCAGTGTTTGTGAGCCCATTCATATAGAAATCTAACGAAATCCAATGCACGAAAACCTTAGCAGTACATATCACGAAATTCATGCCAATCTAACTAATAGGTATAAAATTTCAACGAATGATGCCGTTGACAACCTATGCTTCCAAAAAGAGGTTTATAAATACCGTGGGTTGGTGTATCCCCAAAGTGGTCAAAGCCTCATGAGACTTCAGAGAAGAGTCAAACGTAGAGGGCAGCGTGTCACGAGAATAGAGATTGGGAGACGATAACGCGCTCGAGATCTCGGGAAACTGATCGATAACGTCAGAAGTGATGACAGTCTCCACCCTGGACGGCAAAAATCTACTTCAATATTCAACGAAAAATATGCTCAGGTAATTCTAACAGATGGGCTACGCTATTTTATAGAAGTGTAGAAGGCATGATACCAGGTGCCGTTTAGAGTCAATAAGCCTTAATTAATACTCCTGGCGTAGTCAAAGTAACTGATAGAATAAACACTTGCGGTCCGACGTCGTCAGCTTATACCAGGAAGAGCATAAAACAATATCGAGATAATTTCTTTTTGCAAAATGCGCCCTGTGTTTGGGTAAAACACGAATCGGGAACGGATGACTGGGACAAGGATTTCTCCAATTGATTTTTAAGTGAGATTAAGCTTATAAATCAATTGGAGGAATCCTTAATATTTTTGACTAACATTTTATACTGACAAATGATATTACGTATAATAAAATAATATCACTGAAATTTTTGTTACCGAACCCTATTTCAGAGTCAAAGTTCAGAGCACAATTTCTGAGAAGCCATCAGAGATACAGTGGGTAAGGGACGACATGAGTTACAAAGAGGGCACGGCGAGGTGACGG
>VOMN01109490.1:0-15921 GCA_014899125.1 Orchestia grillus
GGGCTTCCGCATAAGAAACAGGCATTATTTGCCCTGCGGCATTCACTCTGCACGTGGCCGCTCATATTACATGCATGGCATATTATAGGTCTGTGTGCTCTATTACCTCTTCTATAAAACCCTTGACCGGCACCCCGACTCAAAGTCGATGCGAACTGTGCACCCTTGCCACGACTGCCACTGGCAGCCGCAGCTGGTCCGCGCCCAGCAACAAGGCCTCTGCTCTGGCTGGCAATGCTTCCNGTCGGTGCGTGCTGTGCATCCCTGCCACGACTGCCAAAGTCAGCCGCAGCAGTACCCCGCCCAGCAACAAAGCCTCTGCTCTGGCTGGCAATGCTTCCGCAGAAACCAGGATTTCCACTGCCACGATTAGTACGTGTGAAGTTGGCGCGAGGCTGGGTATTTGCTCGGTAGTCCCGACGATTCCTATCTTCTGCATAATTAACATCATAGACTTTCCCGCTGTCAAAAGCCTCTGGTTCGACTTCGGTATTTTTGACTAGTNTCTGGTTCGACTTCGGTATTTTCGACTAGTAAAGTTTCACAACGTCTAGGGTTTGCACGGGACAAGATTGGTTTATTCTCTGGCTGGTTCGTCACCGTCGAAATGATGTTCTCTATGAAGTCTTCAGTACTTGTAATTGGCCTAAAAAAAAGCTTTACTGCAACCTCCTCGTTCAGTAGAGGTCCTACAATCCCTATATTAAGTGACAAATTTGAAATTGTCAACAGCAATTCTTTCAAGTCTGTGGAATTAGTTGCTGCAACATACGGGTGTCTATTCAAGGCAAAATTAGTCCCATTTAACAATACTTCGTTTAATTTACGTATCTTNTGAAGAAAACGAAAAAGAAAACGGAAATGTCTCGAGTAACTTCTCTTTCATTTTCCATTTTACATCTAAGGTGCAAATTTCGTTTGAATTGCATCACAAATAAAAAAAGTTTCCAAAACCCACTGACGGTCCCCTTAACAATACTTCGTTTAATTTACGGATCTTGCAAATAATCTCACCAACTGCACAGGTAGTGCATCGTTCTGAAACAACTGCACTTTTGCCAGATCGGCCGACATAGAATGAATGTTCTTGTCGCCAGTTTCTACATACATAAGCGAGAGCAACCCTACGATCTTATCGTAGGTGTAATTATGTGTGACCATCTTCATCACAATAGAGTTGAAGTCGCCGCACTTTTTGTCAGCACTTCACACCAAAAGCTCTTTTTTCGCTTTATCACTTGTCGGATCTGGCAATACTTGGAAATAGAATAGCTGCTGAGGTTAGAGATATGCGTCTTTAGACTCTTGTTTTCAACGAAAGGTGGATCACAAGAACGACGCCTACCCCTAAATTTGGGCAAGTCATCTCCACAATTACCGTGGTAGGAGCCATAGTATTTACGGGTGCTCCCCGAGGCATATTTGAAGCACCCTGTGTCACTCCTGCACTTCCTGGTCCTGACATGCTAGCTCTCCCGAATCTCGCTCGTGATACTCTACCAGAACGTGTAACAGAGTAAAATTACAGGTCTGTATGCCCCATTACCTATGCCAAAAAAACCCTGACCGGCACCCCGGCTCAAAGTCGGTGCCAACTGTGCACCCCTGCCACGACTGCACACCCCTGCCATATTTGAGGCACCCTGGGTTACTCCTGCACTTCCTGGCCCTCGCATGCTAACTTTCCGTTAATTCACCGTTACAAAAATTCAACACAAATCTTTCTATAGTAATGTAAAAAATTCTACTGATCAGTACACGGAAATAGTTCACAAGTAATACAAGTCAACACAAAAAATTCTACTAATACAAGGTAAAACTACTAGTACAAGGAAATAGGTTACAAGTAATACAAATCAACAAGCAAAAAACTAGCACAGGCAACCTCAAGCGGTTCTCAGGTTAGTTCTTAAAAAAATTCTAGGCGTTCATCTTGGATTTTACTCACAATTTGTAATGAACACGCCTTATGATTCTAGTCACGCGGATCACAATGAATTTTACACGAGTTATCGACCAAGATTAACGGAACTTACTTGTAAATGTCTGATAAAGGCTTCGGGGTCTTTAATTAATTCACACTGATCTCGTCGAGCGTCAGTTGCTAACTGAAAAACTCAATCTGCTCTAGGCTCTTTTAAAGAATGAAAAATGCTCTGTCAGCATATCAGCACAAGNTCTGAAGGCGAGAAGACGTAGAGCTGGGCTACGCGTCTCCAGAATGACGGGTTGCGGACCTCCGAAGAAGGGTGTGGGCCGCCTTGGTGTCCGCGAATGCTGGTGCACGACGAGTGATGTACGATGAGCCCTCTTGTCACGATGAACATAGGCAGACCGGATGAATACTTGTAAAATTGAAATTAACTTGCAGACTGGATGAAGGAAGGTGGTCGAACTTGAAGACTGGTACTNCTTGCCACGATGATCGTATGCAGACCGGATGAATGCTTGCGAATTTTAAAACGACTTGCAGACTGGGTGAAGGCGAGACTGGGCGAGAACGAGGTACTTGATACTTGACGACTGGTACTTGACGACTGGTACTTGAAGGCTGGTACTTGATGACTGGTACTTGATGACTGGTACTTGATACTGGACTCAGGACTCCGGGATAGTCAACTTCGGGATCAAGGCAAGACAAGGTTTCACTTGGTTTGACAACTTGTATAGTAGACCTTACTGGCCACCATATGTACCTCAGCCCCAATCGTGTTTGTCGTGGGCTCGCTGTACGGAATGGGCCGGTACATTTACGCGCGGATATAGACGACTCGCAGGTAGGCTCGATGCTGGGTATAGACGGACGTGCAGTTTTCACAAGTTTATTCAAGCAGACGGTGACGAGTACTAGATACAGGCAAGAATACAAGCAAGTACAGTTGACTATCCGGACAGTAAGCGGGCAAGTGGGTCTGATAGCGCAGCCTGACAAGTGACAAGTGACCTGGTGTCGCCCCCGTTTATATAGTGCCGAAGAATCTTCTCGAACAGTATAACGGGGGCAATACACTGGCAGCCTCTGCTTCTGCGAGAATTGATTCGATGAAGGGTAGGCTTAATTGCGTCTTTTCGTGAAGTAGAATAGAACAAAATGAAGTGTTACGACAACAATGATCCAGTGAGCCATTCTTGGGCTTCTGCTCAAGTCCGATGCCGTCATACACCAATTACGCAATTAAGTAGAAGGAACGGAGGAGGAGTAAACATGAATAAGGTGTAGAAGAATATTACAAGGAGAAGAAGAAAAATAGGAGTAGAAGTTAAATAGAAGGAGTTAAAGGGAAGTAGGAAGATTAGAAGTAAGGTTAGAGAGGTAAAAGTACAGTAGGAGGAGTAAATGAAAAGAAGGAGTAGACGTAATGCTGAAGTAAAAGTAAAATAGAAGATGTATAAAAAGGTAAAAACAAACATGAAGTAGGAGGAGTGGCAGCAGAGTAGGAGGAGCAGACGTAAATTAGGAGTACCAACAACAGTTGATTTTTTCAACAATTTTGGGATGAGTTTCACAAACTTTTTTCTTTTCTTTTCTAGGTTTTACAAATTGACGGAGGATCGTTTTATTGAGTCTCAAAGTCAAACCGGCTATTTTTTGTGCGATATAGGTGAGTCGCACGCTTTTTTCCAACAGAAACACAACTATCTAAACCTTTATAAGGTTTGATTTTCCTCAACGAGCCATGAGTAACTTCATTTTTCAATTTTATACTCAGAATTGCAGCAGAAAGAACGTTATTTATTCCAACACGTTTTATTGTTAAGTTTTAAATGCCTCACAACTACTGGTGTGGTGGGGGAAGTGAGGAATGCGTGGTTTAAACTTCCTTTTCCAAGGGAAATACTCCCTGGTTACGTGAAAAGACCCATCAGAGCCGAAGCTCGAACCCTCGGCTGTGAGGCCATCACGCTCACCACTACACCATAGAGCCCACGAAAGAACCGTAACTCATGACTTTCCAAAATTTGACGCCTTGAACACGAACATGTTGTCTGCTCTGTAAGATCTGAAGTCTAAATAGTATACATTCACCCATGATTATATCTCTTATCATGTATCTTCAGTTATTCCCTCAACCTCCCTCGTAAAAATCAGCTCAAAATTTCTTTCGGGTTTCATTTGCCTTCACGTAGATCAGAATACAGGAATATCTTGAAAACGCTCATGTTTTGAAAAATTCATTGCTATTTAATGTGATTAAATAGAAGTAGAACGTCTATATTAGTATTCAACTTATGCAGTATTCAACTTACGAGAGTATCGCTGATATTTATTGTTGTAAGTTTACGCACTAACGTCACGGAACGATAAGCTTTCAGAGGCTTAGAAACTTTCATAGGTAATTTAGATATACGCATATCCTGTGTTGAAAGAGATTTCTTTAAAAAATATCCATTTTCAAAACGAATTGAAAATAATTTTTATTAGCATTAAGGTTCCTCAAAAGTTAGTTAAATATTTGTTTTCTAATCCGTAGATTTTATCGAAAATCGTGGATGTAATCTTAACTTGAATAGTTTATGATGGAATGTAGGTACTGCTCTTAAATCATCACTTACATTTATGTCATAATAAAGTTTGATTTTTCTTATTTAGTTTTTTGTAAAAAAAATTCGCGAAGATACTTAGCATAAATGATTAGTTATCGAAATATATTAATACTCTCATCATTATTTGCAAAATACTAGGCACGTTTATCTTTCAACACCCTTATGTATTACAAGAATATAGGAGAAGAATTTGTTAAAAACCTTACATAATGACATCTACCTAGTCAAATTTTTCTAAGGAACGTTTATAACTGATACATAAGTTTTTCAAGCTACGCATATAATATTAGTTTATAAATTTAAATATTTGAAATAAAGTAACATATATACCTTCAATCACTATTTTGAAATTGTGATGCATATAGTAGACGTGATAACTGATGAGCAATTAAATGCATTAAAAGGTTGCCTTCAGATAGGTGACCAATCAGACGCATCGTAGTTGTATCGAAATAAAAAGTTTTACAAGTGCACCTAGGAAGCTACCTTTTTTAGTTATTATTGTGTATTGATTAAACTATAAATGAATTTTTTAATGGTTTGTAGACCGGAAACTCGGAACTCTTCTTCCGACTTATCGATTTTGATGTCAACAAAGCGAACGGCGTGGCCCTTGAGAAAGAAAAAATGGTCTCTTCCGGTATGAAATTTATAAATAAATTGTTGACTTCTGCATTGTATTGACTGCTTGCTATAAATTTACTTTGTATTTTGTTTGAGGTTCTAGAAGAGCTTAAGAACTACGCGTATTAACCCTCGTATGATAAGAAGTTGAGCAAATTATGACAACTGATTAGGTGACAAGTTAGGTTGTGTGCGTTTTGACACCAACACTGTCACATCAGGATCACCAGCATGTTATTGCTCATTGTAATTATATATGAAGTTTTTATGTGACGTTATAATATCTTATTTAATAATCCAAATGAGTTCATTTAAACATTTTTAAAATATGTTTTATTAATTTAAAAAATATTTATGTTTTGATATAGATGTGTTAGGCTAAATGAATTCAGGCTTTTGAGTATTGATATGAAAGTGTGTTCAAACCTAAATTATAAATGAAAGAAATTCATTTCTACTTTAGATACCCGTTTGCCATTAAAGACAAGTTGACCCATTTTTACCAACCCTATGTTTTCAACTTTGATCAATTAACATGTCAAATCTAGGATTTATAAAGAGAAGCTGAAAGTAAGTTCACTTGTACTTTATTGATTTCTTTTGGTATAGGCTCACCCTCTCAAGTTTACAATTCTTACAGGATATAATAAAAAGTATTAAAAAATTACATATTCTTATGATTCAACCTATCATGAACAAAGCTGGTTAATATTTGCATCAAGTCAGGATCCTTTACAGAATGTTCTATTCATCATACAGCCTCCATTTTAGTATCATTGGAAATAATTTTCATTTCTGAGTTACACAAAAGTATTTGAAAGTTTAACACAATGAAAACCTAGTTAGAAATGAGTGTAGATTGTATAATGTGTCTTCTGGTCATTTGCTTCCTTCTGGTTATGTTTGGGTTAGATTAGAATTGGATAAGTTTGTTTCAATAACTTGACATGAAGAAATGTCAAATTTTGGTTGGTAGAGCTTGTTAAAATGAGCCTTTAATTTATGTAGACTTTGTGTAATTACATTGTCTTCATATGTAAATGCTTCAAATATCTTTACATATAATTTTTTCTTTGCTTTGAAACCTCACAAAAACTAGTCAGCAATTTAGAAAAAATTATTTCCAATGATACTAAAATGAAGGCTATACGACAAACAATGCCCTACAAAAGATGCTGACAAAGTATATATAAACCAAGAAGCTTACGCATGTTCTAGCTATCATATTGCATAGGTAAATGTTGGAGTGTATAATTTAATTCATAATAATGCTTTGAAATTCTCTCTTTATTATAAAAGATGAGGCTTACTGTCTTTTCATCCAAACTTCTTAATATTTAGTTGAAGTTTCAACTTAAAAACATTACAGTGACAAAAAATGGTTAATTTTGCTTCAAATATGTACAACACAAATTCTGGCTAAAATTGAGTATTTTTTGCATGAATGTAATGAACATAAAACAATAAAGGCCTTTTGATCTGCTAGAATGACACATATTTCAGTGCAGCAAAGACACCCTTACAGACACAAAAATGGTCAAATAAGAAAAGATAAGGATTACTATATAATGAGAACTTCCTGCATATAGATAAGAATGGATTTTATCATGGTCAATGTTTTTTAAGAAATTTACTATTTCAATCTTGTTGTCAAAGTAATTTTTTGACTGCCTCTTCTGGATTCAATTATGACCTCTTATTTATCAAAACCATTCCCTATTGTGAGGGTGTAAAGTGTAGTTTTGCTCAGACATGTTTTTTCTACTGTGCAATCCTATTCTTCAATGGAACAGAAGTATGGCTAATGGTGCATCAGATTTTCATTTAATGTATGTCCTAATGCTAGTGTTGCTATAGTTATGATTTCATAGGCGAGTTTACCACTATCTTTATTCATAATTTTTAAACATAGCGGAATTGTTTCACTTTATTGTGTGAGACCCTCATCTGATAAGTAATCATTTTAATGTCATTTTAATAATTTTATTAGCAATCATTTTAATGTTATTTTAATCATTTTCAATAGCAATCATTTTAATGCAATTTGAATAATTTTTAATATCAATCATTTTTATGTATTGAGACCTCTTACTCTTATCAATCATTTTAATATTGTTTTAATCATTTCCTAGAGCCATCATTTTAATGTCATTTTAATTATTTTACAGAGCCATCATTTTAACATGTCTAGATCCTTATTCAGTTAGCAATCATTTCAGTAACAACTGTTTGAGAGTTTTAATGTGCTATGAGCTGGAACAGTACCAGCAGCTATGTCAACCATTTCTCAAAGTCACAGAAGTCATACTTTTTGAGTCCCTTGGATAAGGTAGTCATTTTATTTAGGAGTTTGGGTAGTGTGTCAGTTATACTGTGTTTTTTAAATTTTCTTTAAATATAGACCATTTAGGATATGTGTATCTTAGTGCTGAACAAAATGCAGTACACTGTTGTTTGCTTGTGTAAGACACTCAAAAAATATCAGACAAATGGTCTTAAAAGTTTATAATTTTGAATACAACATAATTAGTTTTCTTTATAAGATCAGTTATGTTTTATCTATACACTTTTGTAAGCTGCATTTCCACTGGTACATTCCACTTTTGTTTAATTTGTGAAAGACATAACACACCTGAAAATTCTAGAAGTTGTTAGACTATATTTTGTCTACCCCTCTTGTACAGTAATGTTGGCCTAAGCCAGGGATTGGCAAACTTTTTTACCCATGGATTGAAGTTTGACCAAATTAAAAATTTTCTGCAAAAAATGTATTTGTATCTAAGGTCTTGAAAAATCTAATTGGTTCTATTTATTTTCCTAATTGACCCTCTTCTGAATCCCATAAATTTATCAACCCCTTGAGTGATGTCCTCCACCCCCAGGGGTTGATATAGCCCATATTGCCGACCCCGTTCCTAAGCCAATTGGTCAAGTACTGCATCGACTCACCATTGAGTCACAAACCAGGTCTCGTAAATCTTTTCCTTATGTTACCAATTTTACAAAGAAACATGGAAATCATTGTTGGTTATATATTTGTTACTCAATCACATCATATAATTTCACTAATGTAGTCTACAGATGCCAACTATCTAAACAAGACAAACAAGTGCAGCATGTTAGTATTTCAGTGGTAAATGCATAATTGGTTGCACTTCTTCCAGACAAGGGTTGAAATACCCTGTTAGTTTGACAGACTTTTTGTATTTTCCAACTTGCTCATTGTGTGCATGGGAAAACTGTTGTGTATAGTTTCAGTTTCTAATCTCTTCTTTCATTTCTTTCAGAAGAAGAGAAAGAAGAGGCCCCTGATGATGGTGGTAAGTTAACACTAGCTGACCATTTAGCACTTTTTTATAGCTGTCGATTATAGGCCTTTTGCGAGATGTGTCAATTCATTATGAAATTTCAAGTGGTTGAAGTTTTTGGTCTACATCAAGTTCTAATTAAACTAATCAAGAGGTATAAAGGAAAGGTTAAGTAAAAATTTACCTCAGTTAGAATTTTGGAAGTTTGAAAGAATGAATGTACAGACACTGACATATCAACAATGGGTGAATATCCATCTTTAGGCATGGTAGCCTAGATTTTTTATGTCTGTGTTTCTTCCATATTCACAGTGTGCATACTGTACATTGTCAGGGATGTAAAGCTGTCATCTTGACTTTTCTTTTGTGTACTGATCACATTTTGTCATTAAAATTGCCTAACGATGTGTTACTCTACATAGATAGCACATGCATCTACATTTCTACATAAATGTTATAAATAAATTTGCATCTCAAGTACTTATTGCAAACAAATAATTGTCAATGATTTTTATAGCACCCTGTTCCTATGCAGTGAGGGTAACTGAAGATGTGATTGGTGTTGGACCCTCATTCTTGTGTAATTTTGTCCATTTGATGGTAACTCCAACTGCTGGGTCTTATGTCCATTTGATGGTAACTCCAACTGCTGGGTCTTATGTCCATTTGATGGTAACTCCAACTGTTGGGTCTTATGTCCATTTGATGGTAACTCCAACTGTTGGGTCTTTTGTCCATTTGATGGTAACTCCAACTGCTGGGTCTTAGGACTTCTGGAGTTCTGTCCCTCCTATGCTTGCTTTGTTTTCATCAGCCTTGCCTTTTCCCCACATTTGTGTTGATGCCAGAAGAAGGCCAGCCTTACTGGAATGGAGTGATTTGATCTATAATATTTTAATTAATCTACAGATACTCTTGTATTCATGAAATTAATGTGAAGGCTTAACTAAAATTTTTCTTCTAATTTCATTTCTAGTATAATATTAAAACTGATCATCTTGCTTGTTTGAAACAATGCACTTTCTTCAGTAATAACATAGGGCAGAAATTTAAAATTTATCTCTCAGAAATTGAATGAGTTTTTGTCACTGGATATTTGTTTGGAATAAAAAAGAATCATCAAAGGCACAAATGTGACATTAAAAGGATTTGAAATATTAAAACCTTTATTTAAGTTTTGGACGACATCATGGATACAAGATTGGTGTAGGTACCATTAGCTTCAGTTTTCACTTTATTTTTCTCTGTGTCTTTTGATAGCTCACAGCATTTGAATAAAAATTGAACAGGCTAAGATCAGCAGTATCGTGAAAATGAGATCCTATATGAATAAAGCATTTGCAGACTGAGCTGCGAGTGTTTTTGACAGCACACATACAATACAGAATGGAAAAATGTGGAAAACTTCTCTAGACAAAAATAATAAAGAGAAGCTAGCAGCCAAAAATAGAATAGACTGATGCATTATGATGGAAATTAAACAAATGCATTTACAATTGAAAAATTGCCTAATGGATCATGGGAAGTCTAATTGCTTACAAGTCCTCCATTTCTATTTTGTGCAATTTTAAATGTCACTATTAATTAGTTCCAATAATAATGCAAGTCCAAGTGTGAAGCACATGTCAAGTCTGATTCTAAAGCCATAAAAAACAAGAAGTTGTGCTTGAATTGTAATACTGTATACCACTGTTAACAAATCTCAATATTAACCCTTTTTGGACTAATTTATTTTGGAAATGAACGAAAAACATTGTAATACAGTTGTTTATACTTCATGTTCTTGTGTGTAGTATACACACAATGAGACTCTTGAGGTTTCTGACTAAACTATTTTAATTCAGACGTCCTTTAAAAATGACAGTGGTCCTTGTAGGGTGAATTCAGATCCAACTCTGTTATGTGTGTTCAATTTTGTTGTTTGAGCAGCAGAGATAGAATTGTACTGGAGTTGCAATTCTAAATGCCTCTTTTAGCTGGTCTCTGTATGGAGCCACACCAAACTGTGCAGCACGCATCAATTTTCATTTCAACTCCAGCAGAGACGGAAGTTGTGCTGGACTTGTCTGGCCGTAAGCTCACCAAGCTGGAGAAGGCCCCCAGCAACCGTGCCTTTGCCACCGCCCTTGTGCTTGATGACAACTGCCTGCAGAACCTGACCAATCTGGACAGCTATGGCGAGCTCCAGAGAGTGAGTTCAGAACTCGCTCCAGGCCACACTAGTTTTTGCTCATAGTATTACCATGTGTACTATGTATGCCATGTATGCTATTGTCATTTGTATTATGTATAATGTTGCCAGGTGTTCTATCACATATACTAGTCCCATGAGTGTTATGTATACCATATATTCTTTTACAATCCTGTGTGCTATGTATACTTTGTAAATCTGGGGAGCCTAAGTCATTTTCGGTTAAATTTTACTCAAAAATGAAAAAAGAAGCAATATAAAAAGCAATATCTATACCACAAAAATGTTTTGGAATTTCCTATATTCCATCAGTGCTGTTAAGTTTTTAATAAAAGTCAAACACTAATATTTGCAAAATAATAATCTTAAATTAAATTGTGAATAAAATTTTACATGTAAGTATTAAGACTACCAATTAAAAGACAGTACTCACTCATTCACATTCACTGATCAACATACCATCCACACACACATCTACAGATAGCTACATTTCAGACACCTACATGAACAGTTAAAATTAGGTTGTATGCATGTATACCATTGTATGGATGCTATATTTAGGCCATGTATATTCTATTGACTTGAGTGTACATTGTTGCCATCTGCATAAATTATTGACATGTATGAAACTGAACACTCATTCATGTTGGCTGCCTTGCTTGTTTGAGAAAACTTCAAGATTGTAATGTCAATCAAGACCCGAGTTTGGTCATTTAGCAGTAGAATGTTATATCTTTTCAGATGCTGTGTTGTGCATAATTAAATTATAAGCTAGACTGAGTAGTGCATGATACTTCATGAAATGCAAGATTTAGTTTGTATTCTTTATGTTCTTTAAAGCATATAATAGAAATCCCCTCCACTGTTGTGCATTTCTCTGCACCAATTGTGCAGGTGTGACAGGCTGCATGAAGTTGTGACTTTGTCAATAGACCTAAAATTGCCTGACAAACTTTGGTACAGCAAACTAATATGTGTGCAAGTTTTATGACATGAAATTGTACTGAAAAAATATATTTAGATCACATTGGTCCACATCAACATGAGTTGTCCTAACATAAAGGATCCAATGTTACATTATTGGACCTTGCAAGCCTTGCGTGTGTTTGTTTGCAGCTGCATTAGGCTCCTGCCAGTTCTTTGTACATAAAAGTCAGCTTACTCTTACTGCAGAAGTAATTTGGGGTTTATAGGGTTGATAAAAATGTTAATGCTATACATTATTTACTAGATATGGGACTCTAAAAATTGTTGAGCATCAATTTTCTTATGGACCATCTTATCTTGCATCAGATGTTTCTTGAACTACAGATAAATTATTTCTATTACTAGTAGTTAATTGTTTTGAATAATGTGCACCAATTATGACTAGCACTGTACATCAATTTTTTCTACCTTCTAGTACTGTGCACCAACTATTTCTAGAACTATATTTATTATTTTCAGAACTGTGCATCTTTTATCGCTAGTACTGTACATCATTTATGGCAGGCATTTGTGCATCAATCATTCCAGGTCCTGGCATCTTATGCACAACTTGCATGTATTGCTCTCCGTGCAAAGCGTGTAGAGCCAGCCCCATTCTTGCGTTGCAGATATCGCTGAGCAACAACAAGGTGGTGCGGATGTACTGGTTCGCCCGCATGTACTCGCTGCGCATCCTCAACCTGCCCGGCAACAACATCGTTACTGTGGAGGGCCTCAAGGAACTCCACCACCTCGTGCACCTCAACCTTGCTGCCAACAGCATCAAGGTACCCGCTGGTTGTGTCTGGGCATAGGGGCATCGAGTCAATCTCAATGTCTTGAAAGTTCAAATTCCGTTGAATTTAGAATTTGTTTCAAATGGAAGTTAAATTTGCATTGAAGGGAAAGTTAGTTTGTGTTGAATAGAAATGAATTTGTGTCGAATTTACAAAAAATTTAAATTTAGCTCGCATTAAATAAAATATAAGTTTGTATTGGTAACACGGAAAATCAGTCTGCACAAAGCAAAAATCGATTTGTATCAACTGTAAATCAATTAGTGTTAGGTTTTCGTGAAAATCAATTTTCATTCTATGCTATTTGATTTTCCTTCGCTCGAAATTGACTCGGGGAACGGATATACAGCTGGCATTGCCCTCTCGTCACCTCGATGTATTTGCGCGCTGTAATCCCACCAAAGTTGGAATGGGGCAAGCTTCTAGGTAACGATTCTTCACTGGGGAGGGGAGTGTGAGCGGTATCATTCCATCGATTGTCATTTGGACAATGATTTCGACACAGTCCATGATCGACCCACTCCACGATCGTCCCACTCATTTCCTAACTGAGCTGACATCGACCGTCTCGACACCTGTAGCAAACGTTACCCAGGCGCCTGTGAGTGTCGGCTGGTCCACCTTCTTCCGTGTGGAGGAAATTAAAGGGCGCTTCTCTGCTTGTGGCGCGCGTTCATGACGTGGGGTTACATTTTACACTGTCATAACATCAATTCCGGCCACGGAGAGATGAGAATTTCAGCTCAGGACTATTCCTATGACTTGAGAATATCACACTGATGTTGGGCGCAATATCCTCGCATCCTTCGTGACGAAGTAAAAGCATAGGCAATACTTTTGGAACGACCCTCGCCATAACCAAAAGAGCCTTGTCGTCCTGATCGTCACCGTAATGTATTCACGCTGCACTGGCTGGCGGTGGCAGGCAGCCTGGCTTGCACTCTGATATGGTGTGATGTAGTCGTGAAATTTTTATTTTGGTGTCTAACGCTACAAGACTTGACTAGAAGCCCAAGAATTGACTACCCCGCTCGTTTCTGTTGCCATTTTCTATTCTATTCTTGTTGTGTGCAGACCATGGACGGCATAGCGCACTGCCATAAGCTGCAGCACCTTAACCTGTCCGGCAACGCCATATGCGCCTTGTCTGATCTCACCTCACTGCGCAACCTCAAGGTAACACGTTTCCTACCACTGCCACCGAGTCCAGGGGGTCAACACGTTGTAGGGCGTGTGGTGCCTAGAAATAATGCCTTGGATGTACCAATTATTAACAAGGTAACAAGTTCCCTTCACCACGCTCTACTGGCAGCAAGTACAGAGACGCGACCCTGTTGAAGGGTGTGTGGTTACTGGGGAATTTTCAGGCGTAATGAGGCCCCTATTACCGTCCCCTGTCGTGTTTAAATCGAGATTGTCTCAAGGGGGGGCCGTTTTTTGTGCATTGTTGGTTGCTGTAGGATGTGAATTCGGTTATTGAATTTTGCCTATTTTTGGTGCAATTGAGGAAATGTGATTTGTATGCTTTAATTCCGATAGAGGTTTTCATAGGATCGTTTTTTAATACGATTTCATGTGTTCTATTGAGCAGAATTTAATGCCCTCTACCATTTCCATTGCCCGTATCAAGGTGCGTTTGCTGTTATGTGCGCCTCGTCCACCAAACATGCGCAGCTTTTTGTTCTCGCCGTGAAGGTCGGGGCCGAAGGCACCTCAAGGAACAAATATTTCATGATCTAAAACATTTATCTCTGCAGCACCCGACTACTCCACATTTAATTTCACAGCACTGGCTTTCCAGGAACTCTTCTTGCACCGCAACCGGCTGCTGAACTTGTTCAAGGGCAACAAGTATCTGCCAACGTCGCTCGTTATTTTGACCCTGTCCGACAACCTGCTGTCGGACCTGAACGACCTCTGCCATTTGTCGCACCTCACCAACCTCGAGCAGTTCACCATCCTGAACAACCCCTGCCTGCAGCCCTTCCAGCCGACCGGTGTGTGGTGCCAGGGGCTCTTTGAGGGATGCGTGTGTCGTTTTCGCGGATCGTGGGTGTGTTGTGTGTGGTGCGTGTGTCTGTGTGCAGACATAACGTACCTCGCACCTCCGTATACTGTAGAAGGAATGGAGTGTAGCCTCTAGGGATATTACAAGCTACATATCCTACGTTACAACGTGCGCGAGCAACGGTCGGAAAGTTCTGAGACAACTCAATAAAAATTCCCAAATGCGCAATGTTTTGTTCCAGCAATTCTACAAAGACGTAATTTATCAATGGAAACTCAGACGATGAAAGTGTACAGCTAGGAACAGATCTTGTGTAGGAAAATAATTGTTGATTTGAAAAACAGACCATTTGTCCGAGGACTTTTTGACTGCCGCTCTCATGTCGTTACAGAAGACAATGGCCTGCCGTCCGGGCCGCCCCTGGCATTCGACTACAGACCGTACGTCATCAACTGGTGCCTCAACCTCAAGGTGCTCGACGGCTACAAGGTCACTCCCATGGAGAGGTCAGAGAGAAAACTTTACTTCTATTCTATTGGCATTACGACGTATTGGTGTTTCAGTGCCTCACAATTACGGACATGACGCAATGACCGCCACCCCCAGGCCATAATACCTACGTGTACGCAGTAATACCCACGTGTACGCAGTAATACCCACGNGTCGGATAGGTTGTCGTAGTCGCACTGGTGTGAAAGAGGTATCTCTGTCGGGATTCATTTTCATGTATGTTTTGATTTTCGTCGGGAGTAATTTTGATTCATTATTTTTCGTTTTCTCCGGTATAAAGTTTTATCAGTCGTAATTAATATCACCGGGCTTCATTTTCACAGAGTTGACCTTTGGTGTGAATTGGCATTATTTTGAGTTGTCTGTGCTGTACTTTGTGAACCTAACGAGCACTTGAGGGTTACCCTCCGACTTTTGAAGGCATAGGTTTTATTTCTTCACTAATAGGTCTATAGTTGCGTGTCCGAACGTTTTGTGTGCTGGCTTAGAGACTTTTTTTTTTGCACATTCGGAGAGAGTTTGTTGGCTCATTTTAAGGTTTCATCGCTCATCCAGAAGTTAATTGCATGGCAGAACGTATTGTTGTTTGTTGAAAAGTTTTATTTTGTGGGTACAGGTTTTTTGCATGCTCAGAGGTTTTTATTCGCTTGTTCAAATGTGTTATTTGCTGAGTAGAGTGTGTTGTTGTATTTCCAAGGTTTGAACTGTATACTAAAATGTTTTCATACAGGGTAAAGAGCTACCATACATCTGTATTTTGAATGCTTTCCTTGCTCATTAACAGGCTTTATTTAGTGCTGAAAATTTTTTTTACTCGTTTGATCGCATTGTATCTCGGCCATAAATTCTTATTAGCATGGTCAAATACTTGTTTGTCCATTAAATCATTTTACTCATGGATGGTCTAACCTCTTTCCCTTTGCACGCGGACCAACATTCGCCGCACGCAACCCGTTCTGAGTCTAGACTTTT
>VOMN01109491.1:0-25820 GCA_014899125.1 Orchestia grillus
TCGCCTCGTAGTAATTTCGTCTGTAGACTGAACCAGAGAAGTAAGGGTTTTCGCACTGTATCATGGTTACAGTTCACTGGTAGTAAAGAGTGACACTATTGAAAGACATTATTGTCTTCGGAAATTTGTTAGCATATAAAGGAGAATCCTCAGACACTCAAACAGGACTTTGAAATAGTGCCCCTAACGGGTTACGGGTTGTTTTGTACACTACTGAAACTCCGATTATAACTCCGATGCTGATTATAACTTACTCACGAGCCACGATATAATTAAATACGGGTAATTAAAGCTCGGATATACGTTTAGAAAAAAGACAGAACAAGCTACTTTGTAAACACTAAATTGTTATAGGATTCCATTATCTTGACAGAAATAAACACTTTATAATTAACAGTATGGCGAATACGAGTCGTTATATGAATAGAGCTTCCATGATGTGAGCCTCAAACATATCAAAATTGTTCATACCAATAATACTCAAAAATTGAAAGTTACCATAAAATATATAAAACTGAAAATATATCCGAGAAACCTCGCATAATGGCACGCTGAATGTCTTGATATGAGACAATACCAACATCAATTAAACTGTTATGATAAAAAATGAATTTATCATCTAATGAATTTATCATTTCAGCCTGCTGAAAACATGTCTAAATCTATGCAATAAACGTCTAATTGTATACATCAGTAAATACTTGATCCCCTGTATACTAATACACAGTTGTTGCTCGCTTGGTTGGTTGGTGCTTCTGTGACGCTTTTAAAAATTTAGACAGGAAAAAATTCCCGGGTTTGTATTCCTAAACTAATAGTGAGACTGTCAGATAAGGCAGTCTGTAGCAGTGATACTGTAAATAACATTATCTCCTGTCAGAGTTACCGCGAATAAGAGGGCATCTGAAGAATTTAACATCATTTGTCTCGTCATCTTTGGCGGCGCGCGTCTACTAGCATAGGTATGTATTGCAGATCTTGTACCATATGCACCGTTATTTCAGTACTTTATACAGTGTATACGTAATATAGGTACTCATTGAAATTCTCACATCATTTTTACCTTATTTCGGTTTTGCTTAAACTATATGCGGAATTAATATATACATCAGTTCTTGTATCACATGGACCGTCATTTGCTTTCTGGCTGTGCCATTTGTAGATATAATATGCTAGACATTCCAAGTCATGTGTCCCGTACACCGTTATTTCAGCTCTGTATGTACTCTGTACTTGGTATAAAGTCCGTGCCAAGTTTTCGTACATGAGCCTTTCTTTTGTTTAAAAACTGAATTACATCGCTTTGCATAGTAAATTTGGTGGAAATGTCGGTAACACTGACATCCGCATACGCGCAGCTTTCGAATCAGTTCTCCGCAGTAGCAGTAAACAAACTAGAGCTATGTCGTTGTTCGAGGACCATGGTACGCTTGTGGGCTTTGCAAGTTTTTAGTTAAAATGAGTCTCCGTAAGTGCCATAATGACCAAGAAAAACGAAGATTGGGTCTAAATTAGCTAAAGGTGAATGTCTGTGAGATGTATCTGCTACTTTGGGCTGTGATGTCCATACTGTGAAGAAGTACCTCAGCAATCCCGAAACCAATACCGAAAGGGAAGACCGCGGAAAAATAGAAGCTGCTTGTGCTACGCGATTTGTCTACAGTGAAACGGGGGATACGCATGAACCCTCGCACAACGAGCAAGAATGCCTGAAAGAATCTTTTACGAGGCTACGTATTGAAGACGACTCGATGTCGAGTGCTGAGAAGCCTGGCAGGACACGTTACGCCCGATATAAAACCCCATCTGAAGCAGCTACATATGGATTTTTGACTCGAATGGGCAAGGACATGTATGAAATTAGATTTTAAACACGTCTTCTTCCATCGTGAGATGCCTGCTACCCTCGAGTGACCTGACAGGGGGAGCATAGGTTGGGTTCCAGAAAGGGCTTCTCACCTTCAACATCTTCATCAACAACAAAGAGGAGGGGTTATGATATGGGCAGGAATTGTTGGCAATGAATTAGCGGATCCTTTCCGAATCTATAAAGTTGTAAAACGGATTACAACTGCCTATGTCGACTTTCTGAAGCAAAGGGTTGTTTCGTGGTTCCAGAAAAAGTCTCTTCCAACAAAAAATAGCTTGTTTTTATACATGACAGTCCCCTTTCACATGCTCACAAGCTGCAATAGCTACAGTAGAATATTTGAAGACTCTCAAATCCAAAGTTGGCCAACTCATGCCAACATGCCTGCTTGTTCTTCAGACCTGAACCCTATTGAGAGCCCGTAGTCACTGCTTAAGCAACGTGTTCACCACTCGGGACGTCATTCTTTTACCAAGGATCTCTGTGGACTGAACTCGAAAATTGGGCTAAAGGTAATACTCCAAATGAATTGGAAAATTTGACTGAATCCATGGGTAAATGTCTCTTGGCTATTGTTGAAGCCCGCAGAGTGCATAATAATTATTAACATGTTTCCCGTAAATTGTGTTAAGTAATATTGGTATTAAAGTGTTTGTAATGTTCATTCATTCCTTTAGTTCATCATCCTTTATAAAGCTCAAAATATTGAAAATCCTACATTTTATAGACTTTTCATAGCTATACACAAAATTGATGCGCTGTTAAAACTCAACTAAATTAAACACATTTGAAAATCTTTTTCGTCTTGTACTGATCGATGTAAAACTCTTCCATAACAGTGAAAACTTTTATGGTAGCAGTTTCCAAAATTTGGTAATGGCTGTTACTTTTTGAGTTAATGATTAAGAAAACCATCAGCTTAACACCCCGTAAAGCTTGGCACCGGGTGGATATTTTAGCTCTGGCATCACACTCAGTTCATGATACAGACATTATTTCGGTCTATTATACGTACACTTTGTATTCAATATAAATTTCAGTTCTTTTATCCTACATACCGTAGTTTCAGTTCAGTTGATGCCACGTACACCTATAAAGTTCTGCGTATACCGTACACATAACTCGCAGTATATTTCAGTCGAATATATACCGTAAACACAATACAATAAACTCATTATTTCAGTTCTTCATTTACCGTACACATAATACACAGTATATTTCAGCTCTTCATATACCGCGCAAATAACACACGAAACGCATATTTCTGCCTCTCATGTACCGCCCATATAAACGTAAGAAACAAATATGTTTCAGCTTTTCGTATACCGCACGTATAAACACAAGAAACATACATTTCACCTCTTCATACACTGAACGCGAACTACATATTTTGCTGCTATACCACATCTATCAGGTTGAATCGAAAGATCTGTTCGTTTTTTGAGCTTTAACTCTAGGGCAAGATTACACCAATTTAACTTATAAGTGGCATGCGTGTAGCCATCTAAGTCGCTAAAATAATATTTATTTTTTCAGATTTTTTGATAACTATTATAATAAATGACTATTATTTCCCCAAATGTATGCTCCAAGTAAAGAACAGATAAGGCCTACTTGTTGTACGAATTTCAGAAAGGCAATACAGTAATTTCAGCAGCAAAATCGCTCTAAGACACTCATGTAAATGATGTTGTGAATAATTATGTGGTGAATGACACTCACGTAAATGATGTTGTGAATAATTATGTGGTGAATGACACTCACGTAAATGATGTTGTGAATGAATTATGTGGTGAATGACACGTAAATGTTGTGATGAATGAATTATGTGGTGAATGACACTGACGTAAATGATGTGGTGAATGAATTATGTGGTGAATGACACTCACGTAAATGATGTGGTGAATGAATTATGAGGTGAATGACACTCACGTAAATGATGTGGTGAATGAATGTGGTAGTGGGCGGGTTTTCATCAATGACAGCCTGCCATTCCTCAGAATAGAGTCTTTTGGAGAGTTCTTCTCTTGGTTCATCTTTCAGACTGAAGTCATTCTTTTTGAAACGTGAAAACCATCTACTACAGGTTTTTTTATTCACCACATCATTCCGTGTCTTTCAGCAATCTTGCTGCTAAAATTGCTTTATTACTCTTCTGAAATTCCCACAGAAAAATATGCTACATGTGTTCTTTACTTGGAATTTATAACTTGGGATAGTTATTATAATAAATAATTATTTGTTACAATAACTATTAGAAAATTTGAAAGCAGAAATATCATTTTAGCTATGTAGATGGCTACACATATTTCATTTATAAGTTAGGTTGGTGTCCTGATGCCTTGAAGTACTAACAAAAAACGGCTGGACCTTCCGTCACGACCTGATGGTACAGCGTACACAAAACATAAGTTCCAGCCGTCGTATCATGCATACCGCGCACGTCAGCACACTCCTAAGCTCCCAACGCAACACACGAGTCGTAACCGTCTTTTTTTTCTTATATCTTTTCTCAAGGGCAGGGAGAATTGTCGATGTCGGCGCTAACTGGCCGCACAGGAGAATTGCTGTGCGGTGTGTGGTCTGTAGGGCGTCTGTTAGTTAAGACTTCATATGATATCCGTTAATAATAAATTTTAACTCACTTGGAAACACAGGCTGCATTCTATAGACTTCTTCCATACCGATGTGCTGNAGACTTCATATAATATTCTTTAATAACAAATTTCAACTCACCTGAAAACACAGGCTGCATTCCATAGACTTCTTCCCTACCGATGGACTGAAAGCAACATTTGGTATATGAGGTACTCTATAACTTATCCGCACAGATTGATTCATATTTTGCACTGGGATGAGCTCTTGAGAGGCATTAACCATGAAAAATACTCTTCAAAAAGTGTAATATTTACGTGAAACATTTATTAGGCAAATAAGCACCAAGATGACCACCGTACACAGACGATGTCGGCAGGCCCCGAGCTGGGCTGCACCACTGCTCTCCACACCAAAAAGACACTGAGAAAATGAGCAGTGCAGCGGGAAACACTTTTCATCTAATACCGATGGTTTTTTTTCCAAATGTTGCAATTCAGTCTTTAGAAATAATGAAAAATTTCCTGGCCTCTAAATTTGATTCAGAAGATATGTGTATTAGCTTTGAATTATAATTATATATGAACTTGAAGGGAACAATACGTTAGAGAACTTGAATAACAAACTTTTATGAAATACCAATAAATAATTGAGCACTCACTGGGCGAAAGATTTTACTCTGACATTATGAGGAACAGAGCAACAGATGAAATTGCAAAAGATCCTCTGTTAGTATTGAGCTATTGAGCTAAAATGACAAAAAATGCTAATGATCAGCAATTTCGTAGCTCTAACTTCATAAGGAAACGAGCCTGATATAAAAGAGATTTAAAAAATTAATTTTTCACTTTCCTTCGAAAAAAAAACTTCAAATCGTCGAACGTAATTTGGGCGAAATTTAATCGTAGTTCGGGCATATTTGGAGCATAATTCGAACATAATTTAAGCGTAATTCGGGTACAGTTAGAGCATAATTCGAAAATTCGAACATAATTTAAGAGTAGTTCGGGCATACTGTAGTTAGAGCATAATTTGAGCATAATTTAAGCGTAGTTCGAGTGTAGTTAAAGCATAATTCGAACATAATTTAAGAGTAGTTCGGGCATACTGTAGTTAGAGCATAATTCGAGCATAATTTAAGCGTAGTCCGGGTATAGTTAGAATATAATTTGGGCATAATTTAAGTATAATTCGAGCAGAAAGCAATAATATCACTATAATTTTTATAGTTTTGATTGAATAGTCCGCATTAACGATATCATAAAAATTAATACCATTCTTGTACCATAATTATTACAATGCAGCTACTTATCCAGGCGATTTTCACATTAGAATTTTGTAAATATTTTGTTCAATAAGAGCAGCAAAATGTTCAGCGTTGAGATTAGCACCGCCTACAGCATCCGGCAGAACAGGTAGTGCAAGCATCACGAAACTGTAAAGTTCAGCCAATTGAAGAACAGAAAAAACAACCAAAAACAATTTTTGCATGGTCTGTGGGGATTGCAAGATCGAGCTTTTGGGAGAAAATCTATGCGCACAATTCAGAAAATACTCTCACCGTGTTTCTTCGAATGAACAAGTATTTGACTAGAGTTCTGGAAGAGTTTAGCTTCACGGCATACCGGTCTCTCCAAGACAGACGCCGAGAACAAGACAAAGAAATAATAAACCTGACAACTACGTAAACCCACAGCAGATTCTTACATGTAATCCAGATTGACCTCTAAAATATTAGGTTGAGATATTACACCAACCTAGTCTAACGTTTTCAGTGGAGCATCGATAATCATCATTAATTATGGCCGCCGAAGCTTTCACAATTCAAAAACTTCGACTGAGATGCTGGCCATCTTCATCAGGTTTCACTGACGAGGGCAGACACAAAAAACACCCCGCCCAAGTTTGGTGTCAGCCGAGGGTCGCTGAGTCCCCGTTGTGTGGAAACTAATTTTGACTGAGACGATGTGACTGTTGAAGAATTAGATACCAAGTAGTTAATACTAAGTCACACTTGAAGACTCATGTACTGAGTTTTTAGTACTAAGTCACACTTGAAGACTCAGACACTAAGGTTTTAATTCTAAGTCACACTTGAAGACTCAGACACTAAGGTTTTAATTCTAAGTCACTCTTGAAGACTCAAATACTGAATTCTTAAAACCATCACATTTTAGTACCCAGATACTAAATATTTAATACTGTCTTACCTGAAGACTCAGATATTGAGTTCTTAACACTCAGGGACTCTTGAAGACTCAAATACCAAATTTTTACATCGCTCGATGTCATACCGAAGCCAATGCGCTGATTATTAAAATTTGCCGACATCTGTTATAATGATTGATCATTAATTGAGCTTCATTCCGGCCGAGATGTCCAGCCCCTGAATGTTTCATGTTGGAATATTCGGACGCAAAAGTGTCTGAGATAAAGAAGAATATTACGTCTGTAATTTTGCTTCGTAATATCTTCGGTCGCGTAGAAGAAAGAGCACGACTTTCGTAACGGAAAATTAATTTACCTCACAGCTGGAAAATTCCTCAGAATTTCTACAATCTTTTAATCTCATGAACACTTAACTCAGCACAAAATAGCAAGAACTAATACCCCGTAAATACTGCGCAATCAACCACAGCAAACGAGCGCTTGAAATTTGACATTAAAATTCTCACCATAAAGAAGCGCGTTGAAGAGATGACTCACCCTGGAATTTTGCTCCTGCGTATCCGTCGGTCTCCGCTCTCCCTCATTCAGTGCTTGAGAAGTCATGTCCCGCACCAACCTTCAATTGTGGTGAAATAATAACTGTGGTAATTGTGGTCAAATGATGAACGAAGTTTCGTATCGCGACGCCGTGCAGTTAGTTGGCTGATGACCAGAGGACAAAATTCTTCCAAGTGACGAGGTACGGTTCACGCATCGATGCAGAAGTTCTAAAGTTAATTTCAGGCTTAAAATATAAAAAAAACGCTCTATTTGGCAGTATTGGAGGAAGTGGCTGGATCGCTCCGTAGCAGCGAACAATTTTCCGGCGCCACCGAAAGTTCGCCCTAAAAGCATAGTTAGGAAACTTGCCGCGACTTTGAGAGCCGCTCTGGAAAAGTTCCTTCGAAAATTCTTTCTCTGAGAGTCTGTTTTGGGCGGCAGATAAAGGCCGCGGGCAAAACTCACGAAACGCTGCGACAGGTCTGTTCAAAGAGGGTATTCATACACCGGTATTTGCTGCGCTGTTGGGCAACAAACGGCAGTGAGAGGATGAAAAATTGCATCGTTAGCACTTTGAAGTTTTTATTTACGAATTTGTGAGCGTATCCCTGACGCAAGCACCACAATTTGCTCAAACACTCGGAAGGATTTCCATGGGCTTCTATTGATAAGAATTATTAGTAGTAGCAGTTACGATAACAGAGCGTTAGTAACTCATACTATCTCGCACTGAAAAAAAAATACCATTCAGTATGGACTTTGGAGCACGAGGAATCTATGCACAAGGTGTGTTCCCACTCAAGAGCCCCAGTGCATAGAAAGAGCATGTTGGAAGGAAGAGGAAGAAAAGATAAAGAATCATCAGCGACGATGGCCTGAAAATGGAAAGAAGTAAACTGGGTGCGAAAAATAGAAGTCCCGAAGGGCTAGCTAAAGCTGAGGTAGCCTAACAATGTCCCCATACCATAAAATAGACAGACAAAACTAACCTAACCCTGTTGCCTATGGCCTATCCTATGCACCCTCTCGGGCATCCATTGAAAAACAGTGTTAGTAAAAATGCCGGTATAATTTTAAATTCCAGCATCGCCGCTCCGACATTTTTAGTAAACAATCAGGTATTACCAACATGAAGTCTCATAGAATTTGATCGTGAAAGAACGAGTTGTACAACGAGATGTACAACGAGATGTACAACGAGATGAACAACGAGATGTACATCGAAGTTTTGCACAGATTCACCTACAACGCATCGCTTCCGTCAGGCACGAGGATCTCGGTGCCTGGATATGGCACTGCGATGTGCGGCTGTGCAGCAGCGTGGCGTGATGCGAGGACTGGAGCGTGCATGAGAAGCACCGTCGAGGCTCTATGAAACTTCCCAGTGACGAGCAGCATAGATTTTGGGCGATAGAGTGCACAACGTGAAAAATTCATGATTCATGTTTGAAAAGAATATCTGCAGCTTTTTCCGATCTTGAGGTATTTATTACCAGGTGTTTTCATCGAAGGAATTTTATGCCCCACACATCTATATCCCTAAGCTGCCGCAACCCTGAACTGGTACAACCCTGAACTGATGCAACCCTGAACTGGTACAACTCTGTACTGATACAACCATGAACTGATACGACCCTGAACTGATACAACCCTGAACTGATACAACCCTGAACTGGCACAACCCTGAACTGGCATAACCCTGAACTGATAAAACCCTGAACTGATACAACCCTGAACTGATACAATTCTGAACTGATACAACCCCTGAACTGATACAACCCTGAACTGATACAACCCTGAACTGATACAACCCTGAAACTGCCACATTTACAGCCCTGAAGCTAGCACATCTAGCGGCAGGTGCATGCTCTGTAGACAAAATATCCCTCAAAAAATAACTAACAGAGCTCTACCATGCAGAACATTTTGAAAGAAAACATTGCGTAAATATTTTCCGGGCTTCATCACGGCGTTGTGATGCCGTGAGTGGACCATCGATGCTCAGCGGAGCTTTGGACGCAATCGACAGCGCTCAGCTTTTTGAGCTCCGGATGGGACTTGAGCTCCCACCCCACCGCATGTGTACGCACATCACACTAGGGAAATGTCATTTGTCCTTAATCGTTTTTCACATTTTTCTTGAAAAATTATGATTCGTCTACTTCAGTCTAACTCATAAAGGAACGTTCCAGAAATACGTACTCTGGATGCTATGTTTCAAACGGTAAACAGAAGTGGTATTGAGTGCTTCATTTTCAATTTCGCTTGATAATGGAATGGATGAATCATACAAGATGGACTTAATTTTGAAAAACTGCAACGTATAGATGACAACCTCCAGGGTACCATAGAATACGAGCTGATGACAAAACCTGACTCACCAGCCCTGACTCACCAGCCCTGACTCACCAGCCCTGCAAGTTTCAGTCATCCCAGCACTTGGACCGCCACAGAAGCCATTGCTCGGCTCAAGCCTCCGTCGAAGTTTGTGACGTCAGAAGAGGACGAAGTCTCGCATTTCTTCCGAATTGTGCGCGAGCAAAGCGATCTCAGTGAAGAAGTGATTTTAATTTGTCTCCAAGACAACAAGAGAAAGCCTGGTGTAATGATAAGTCATATTTATATGTACGAGTGGCTATACGTATGCATCTTCAACGTGTTTACTAACTTAAGTTGATCTTCTTATGTACGGATACTGTATTTTAATGGATATCGAATGCGACGGACAAAATCTGCTAGTCCGAATTCAAATTTTATTTGCAAGAATGTACATCGCGAAAATGCACAATGGTCATGGGGAAAATTTCCACGTCAACGGATAACCTCTCCCTCCAATTAACTCGTTAACGAGCGGTTCAACTACGCCATGAAATTCAACAAAAGTTTAGAAGATTTGCATTAAACTCGCAGTGTAGCACGAGCTTCATCAGGTGAGGGTCGAAAATTTAAGAGGGAAGTGCACCGGGAACGAAGTTTTTGAATAAAAATCTAAGGTAAAAGTAATAAATTATGTTAGGATTTAGTCGATTTTGAACTTAGCTCTGTTGTTTGATTTAGCTGAATTAGCTTACGAGAACTAAAAACAAAACGTTACTTACTTCCAATAAGTCAAGCTCGTTCAATGAGCTTGACTTAGAGGTTACATACATTCTTAGCTTTTATTGGACCTGTGCCTCTGTTCACGAGGCCAATTCTTGCGCTGACAATGAATTTTAATGCTGCACTAAATGTTTGAACTCGAATCCAACTCCACAGTCGGACAAGTCGTACTAGATGCCTGGTAGCTTATTTGGGCCTGAACGTACAGAATCTTTCCTCGATCTAAGTCAGTATTCGTCATTCGTTATCCGAAGTAACCTCTCCGGACAAACATTAGTCACGTGGAACTAATATGGTGTAGGACTTCCACAGGCACGAATAATGGCGGCAATTCTGCGCGGCATTGAGTCTACAAGTGCCTTATGTACACCTGGTCGACTTTAAGCCAGTCTTGCATCAACTGATCTCGTAGTGCGGCCACAGTACGTGAATTATCTTATCGACATCTAACTTGTCGTTCCAGATGGCCCCATAAATTTTCTATTGGGCTTACGTCTGGGGACTCAGCTGGCCGATTTAAATTCCTGACGTATCCTGAATGACTGCCGTGCCAATTAATGACAGCGCTAGCACGACGCAATCGGCAGTATTCATCCTCGAAAGATGCTCGAAAAAACAATAATTGGCCAATTTTTTATCCAGGGAGCTTATTAATATGATAAATACAAATTACTAGTGGTAAGCAAATTTTTCCAATATTTCAAACAGGTAAAAATAGACGTGGATGTTACTCACACAGGAAAAATATTTTTTGTCGCCTGGAAATACATGAGCGCCCGTTGTCGCGCTATCGACTGGCCGCAGATGGCCTTCTCCCGGAGAGAGAAAAATTCTTCAACTGCAGGCTATGACACAATATATGCCATCATACATACCGAACGCACGCCTTGCCTTTCCTGAAGAATGTACAAGACGTCGAATAATTTTCATTTGATGTTTTGAAGCACTGCAGAACAATGTACTCGAAGTAATATTTCAGATATCTGTGACATCCACTGCATAAATTGTCCGTAGAGATAACCCGAATCACTCCTATCCACTGTCTGAAACTTCTGAGCTAATTTATGCATTTTTAAAAAACATGTAATTCTTTCAAAATTAAGCGCCAAGTTACCACCAATAACTCTACAAGTTTCCTCAATGCTTCATCCTTCGTTCAGTCAAAACATTACTTGCGCTTTCAATCCACAGAAAAGCATTGTAGAAAAATTCTCTATCTCTAATTGCACATATAAGCTGGTCTTCATTCCATTCTACGAGAGCAAACAGTGGCTTGGCCCTACACAGGGGCAAACAGTAGCTTGGCCCTACACAGGGGCAAACAGTGGCTTGGCCCTACACAGGGGCAAACAGTGGCTTGGCCCTACACAGGGGCAAACAGTGGCTTGGCTCTACACAGGGGCAAACAGTAGCTTGGCTCTACATGCAGGAAATGTCCAATACGTTTCCTCTCGAGTCTCAGGTGAAATCGAGAGCTCAAACCGCGAAAGGTATTTTTCCTGAGTTACATGGAGTACGAGAAAAAGAGAAATTCAATTTACGCCGCTGCAATGGAACCCGCAAGCTTTAATTAAGAAAACTAGCGGAGACTTTTTCATAGCCCAATTTTTCCTCCGCATCGAATGGAAACACGGCTCGAGTCGTCGAATAACACCAGTCCCAGCTGTTGCGCTCTCGCCCAGATTGGAACTCAGCAGTATTCCCCGAGTCAAAAATCGCATGTATAGAAAATCCCATTACTTAAATTCGATTGCACTGCCCCTATGCATTAAAAAAACGTGTTGAATGTTCTCATGAGCTGAGGAACAAGAAAGAATGTTTCGCTTGCACCTCCTTCGAATTCAATGCCTCTTTCATATCTTGCCAAGCCCGCTGAGCGCATGCGCATGCAAACAGTAGCCTGACGGAGTCGCGTCTAAGAAAACATCAGTTGTCGGTTATTTTGCAGTACAGCTGAGAGAGAAAATTTGAAATTATAAATTCTTTCTCAGGCTTAGAGCTTTATTTCTGAAAATCATGACGACGAAAACTATATTTTGCCTCTCGGTTATACCTCCAAAAACTGAGGAGTCAGCTTATGGTGCCGTCTTCCGCAGGCGCTGCCAGCAACAAGGAAACTGCCTCACGTGCCTCCACGCGATAGCAACGTGTGAGCTGACCTCACGTGGCTCCACGCGATAGCAACGTGTGAGCTGACCTCATGTGGCTCCACGCGATAGCAACGTGTGAGTTGACATCACGTGGCACCACGCGATGGCGAGATCTGTCATAATGCTGCTCACAGACGGAGGTAAAAAATTTGTGCAAAGCGTTTTTTGCATTTTCATGTTTACGCGATGAAACGTAGTAACAAGGCTTAAAAAAAATTCCAATGGACTTAAAAAGGCTCTTTTACTGAGTTTAAAAAATAACAAATACAGCAAGCTTAAGGATTAGCTTTGCAATGCTGCATCATGACAATTTTTTCGGCAAATCACAAAGGTATGTATTCATAATTTCTATCGTGTTCATCACTTTCATCGCCAAGTCAGGAATCCTCATGGAGAATTTTTCTCGTTAGCTAAGACTTCATCCAATCACACTCTATCAGAAGATTTCAATTCACAATTGGCTTTCATGAAATCGAAACTGCAATTTTCTCGAGGTCATCCCTGCGTACAAGCTTAGACAAAACCTTCACCAGCCTAGTCTCGCACTCGCTCCCAATCTTACACGTACCTCGCTGGAGAAGAAAAACAAAGGTCTGGAGGACGGGGATCTGAGATTGAACTATTTCTTTTCCCGAGATTGACTCGTTTTTTTACGACAGTGAGCCGTTGCGGCAGCTCGTGATGGACTGAGGGCATCGAGGCGTCAACTCGAGGGTTTTTGCACCCCCGCTAAGGATCTCTTCCTGGTGACCCCATGGAGGACAAAGGGCGACACAAGAGGGATCACATCGATGTGTTAGTAAGTGCGCTCAAGCATGAATTCAAAACTGTAGCATCTATCAACTGGACGTTTCAAAGGCTTTATTTTGCACTGACTTATGTGGCTTCCTAAACTGGCGAAGTTTGTTGTCGCCCGAGGGCTCTAATGATTTCTGTTCATGTTCATGCATATGTTGAGATGGCTTGTCGCTTGATTCATAGGATGTATGCTCATAATAGGTAAAATTAATTCACAATTTTAGCTTCAAATCTCAACCGGCATTTAAAATCATCGTCAATTTCTCAAAGAAATTAGGTTACTTGATTATTTTCAACTAGTTGATGGGTACAAATTTCGTTTGCGTTAAGTAGTTTACCATAGAATGAAACTTATGAATTAGCATTGCTAAGTAAATCTATAGGTGTGGGCGGGTCACTTGAGGGCGTCCGTGAAAAGCGTAATCTTAACAGTTTGACTGCAATTCTCCGTACAGGTAAAATTTCATGTTGACAAATATATCTATCGTGAATTTAAAAATGAAGGATTTTGGTTTAACAAATTTGGCCATCCTATCAATTTTCCTCCTAATCTAAACTATCATGTACAAATAATGAACACAAATTTCATGAAGACTTGAAAGATTATCTTCATATATGTTACTGCTTTGGCAAGGTTAGGTAGGTTAGATGAACGCGTGTACCATATATGGGGCACGTTACGGCTAAGTGTTAAACTCCTTTGTAAAAGATTTTTATTATAATGTCTAGCTAGATTGATCTATTAACTCAAACCCAACCCAAACCAAAGTTTGGGTGTTTTTTAATCCAAAAAAGTTCAACTCTACTCCAAAAATCTTACCATTATGTCCGATGATTTCAGCGCACTATGGCACTGACAATTAATGAGTTAAAGTATACGAAATAGCGACGTAAACTTTTCATTCGTTTCAGAAGTGTAATTTAATAACAGTGATGTCTTTGTGCTAGGTTTGAATTTCTTTATTGCAATGGTTTTTGCATCAGTAATTATTTGATATGGTTGACCGTATCAGTACAATTGTATGAATTTCTGAATCTTCTACTTTATTAAAGAATTTCTACGGTGACGTTAGCCCTTACTGTGTTACACAAATTTATGCAGTTTATTGTATAATAATTGATATTCTGGTTCAAGCGTTATACATAATTTCAGCTCGCTTAAAGGAAATTCTCTGATATATTCAAAGCTTAAATTTAGGAGCTATTTACCAACTGGACTTGTTCAACATTAAGCTAAGTCCATTCATATTTATTTGCATATGAGCTGCGAAAACTTTTGGTGAGGGAGCTTCGACCTTTCCCTTGCCAAAAATCACTAACGCCTTGCATGTAATGTGAAGATCCTTAACATTTTCAGAGTCAAAAACCACAGTAATGCCTGGCATGTAATGTTGAGATCCTTATTATCTTTCGAGGCAAAATGAGAGCAAAGACCATTATTTGCAGAGTAATCATTCTGCTCTTGAAAATGTAGTTTCAGAATTTAAAATTTGCAACTACGAAGCAAAAAATATTTATCATTTCGGAGACTAGGAGTAACAAACTAAAGGATTCTCTACAACTTAGTCACGACCTAAGTTGGGTCGCCGGTTAACACGTTGACTTCGATTCTCCACACAGGTAAAATTACATGCCAACAAATATCTCTACTGTGAATTTAAAAACGAAGGATTTTGGTTTCACAAATCTGGTTACTTTATTGATTTTCTCTCTAATCAGAACTAGCTTATTCGATTGATTAACACAAATTTGAAGAAAACTCGAAAATTTGTATTTATACACGATAGTGCTTTGGTTAGGTTAGATGATCGCGTGTACCATATGTGACCCACTTCGGAGTCAATGTGTTAAAAGATTTTTAATCATAATTTGTAGATTTAATAATTTGTGAAATCATTCGATGGGACCGTTTTTGCAAGTTTTTATTGCTTGTAAGCAGGTGCGTATGTATACGAGACTATTGGCTACCTACTATACTTAATTTATGGTTTGTTAGCTGATGCATATTTCTACGAGAGTATTGGTTACCTACTATACTTAATTTATTGCTTGTTAGCTGATGCATATTTTTACGAGGGTATTGGTTACCTACTATACTTTATCTCGACAGGATATGCGGTTCATCCAAAAAAAAGATTAAATCCTGTTCATTAGACAACTATTTGAATCTATTGACGTCATTTCTCAAATTCAGAGATATAAGCTATTGATTTTTGAAACGTGAACTCCCAGTAACCTGTTCACAGGAATCCAAATTCTTAAGGTTTATTCTATACATCCAGAGCAAAATTTTCAGAATCTTGTGGAATAACAGTCTACAGAACTAGTGGATTTGTTTTAAATGACCCATAAATTAAGCAAGTGTGCTAGTTCACACTCAAAAAATTTTCATTTCTTTTGGCTACCATCGAGGTAAGAAATCCTATCACTCGTGGACGCAGCGCAAAAAGTGCACCCAACGGACGAGTTCATCACGCAAACTTCGAAGGATAAATCGTGCGAGCAGCAGGATGCGACCAGCACGGCACGCCGGCAACCCTCGTGTGGCCGACACAAGGTGCAAGCACGGACGCGGTCGTCACGCTTCCGATTCACTCCGATGCCTATGTCGAAGACGTGCATGCACTTTCAATTACTGAGCGTTCAAAAGAGGCACGACAACGGACATCATTCACCGAGCAAAAGAGTTCACGTGTCCAGCTCATGCTGCGCTCATAATCACTCGCGTTGCGTAGTCTTCTGTAGATATCTCATTTCATGAACGTTTCTGACCACGCGTACACTTGCACGGTAGACGTCGAGTCAAACTTTACCTTTGACACGTTCGCTGCCTCATGCATGGCCCACATGTGCGTCGAGTAATATTTTGCTACTTTCGGCTACACTGCTTTCTAGCTTTGTTTAGTTGCTCTCGATATCTCTTGCCTCGATACCGATATTAGTGCTTCCTCTTTGTAGGGCCACGTTGATAAGAAAAATTGAAGTCTAAATGCTTACTAATGAACCAATTTTGACGACATGAAGCATTGAAACTAAATTTCATGGTAGCAGCGAATGTGTTCAGTAGCTTCTACTTGTATAGCAACCTGTTTTGTTTGTTTGTTTCTGCCATCTTTGGAATCCGTGAAAATGTTCGGGGACCGCGGCCCGGAGCAGCAGTGGTGTGCCGTCTGTTACAAAGGCAGATTTGATCTTCTTTTCATATGGGTGGCAATCCGCCCGGAATCGAACAGGGGTCCTTTAAGTAGGATACAAGTGCCTTTCAACATTGTTTGTTTCGCGATGAAAACACTTTCAACTATAATACTATCTGTTTCGCTATGAAATCCTGCCTCATCATGATTTTATCAGGATTAAATTGAAAAAACGTTGGAGTCGTGCCAGACACAATATGGGGAACAGTAAGAATTCACTCCTCTTGGTTTCAAATGGCATTCGACGCTTCATGAATGTGATTATAAACTATTTATTCTTTTTATTTGGGGTAGTTCGAGCAGATTGAGCACTTGAATGTTTTGCCACCGACAGTAAATATGACTAATTTTATCAACTGATATTATAGCATCCCTAATATGAAACAAATTACAAAAGTTCTGAGAAGTATCTGTTCCTGAAATGCAGAAAAACATCACTCTGTTCTTTACAAATTTTACTGGAAACTTTGTTAACTGTTTAGTTACCTTAATTTGAAAAGAGCCTAAGCAATGTCTGAAAGAAATCTAGATATCTCTACACGTCAAGAAAAGCGTGAACAGTATTTGGGAAAATAACTGATTCAATTAATCATAGATTGCGTACTGCAGCTTATGCTATCGAAAACCGTCTACGTGCACAATTACGTTATCAGTATCTCTGCATCACTAGCTTCTTGTAGAATTCTTTTCGTCAATAAATAAAAATTAGTTCTCACCTTGTCCACCTATTTTTTGTTACCCATCTGAAGGTTTTCTTTCGAGGTCACGTCAAAAATAAAGCTTTGAATTATAGGAGCAATATAATTCCGAAAAATCACAGGTCAATTGATCTGTATTCCGCAGATAGACCCGGCGCAAGGAACAATGACATGATGGCTGTAATTTCAAAATTAAGGAGTCGATTAGGTAAAAAAGGAGAAGAAAAAGTAGGAATGAAAACTTTGAATTTTGGAAGACTAGAAGTGAAACTACTAACATTCAAATCAATGAAATTGTATAATTTACTCAGAGGTAAGGTTTTAACTATTTTTAAGATTCAACGCCATAATATTGGAATATGTAGACCTCAACCACTTTCGTGCAGCCATCATCTCCTACAGCGCCGAGACCATACATGTGCAATCATGATGTCTTATAAGCCGAATAGATATCGTAGTGAAGAAATTACAGTAGAAATTTCCAATATTTTTCATTTCGGCACATCCTAACACGCTGGCATATTCCTACTCGACACAGCCGTCACACCGAGTATGGCGCAGACAGAAGAGATCCCTCAGCAGCTCGTCGGGTCCCCGCTGGAAGTTTCCCCGACGCTCAGCGAGCGCGCACTCCTGCTGGCTCTCACAAGCCATCAGCTTTCCTGAGGCAATCGGAGAAGCTCCTGGAGTCTCGACTTTTCTGTTTACTCTTCATAAGAAACTTTGCAGAACGGTGCTGGCGCTAAATTGAAGTTTTTATGACAAGCATGGTTCGCAATTTAACAGGAAGATTGAAATTATTGGTAAATAAAAACTCAAGACTGTATGCTTCGCTTTCACTGTTTTTTCAGCTTTATCAAATCGCCAATAGGATGAGAAAACGTCGTTGTAAATTCTGAACGCTTTTGTAAAAAAAACAAGAGTTTCTATGGCACTTATGAACTTATTCAGTAAACTCTAAGGAAACGTTCTGGACAGGCAAGTCCCAGCCAATTCAAAGCAGAAATGCTGACGATTTAGTCAGCATATACTAGTCGATATTGTTTGGCATAAGAGAAAGCTCCAATAAGCTTACTTTAATCTCCTAAGAGTATCTTTACAAGCAAATGTTTGATCATGGCTCGATTTACTCACGTTCTTCTCTTCCTAGTTCCGTTCGATTCATTACCTCCACTTAATCATATCGTCTACGTCACACACGCTTTCTCGCGAGGTGAATGACTTGAGAAAATAATAGAGGTAAAAGGAACTTCCTTTGACAGATATTGATCCAATGTAACTCCTTTGTGTTTGAAGTAAGTGACCGTAAAAAATCTTTTCGCTCAAATCCTTACGAAAGATTTGGCAAAATCCTTCCAAAGATCACTCCGATTTCTCATAGCGTATCTTTTATTTGTAGCACTTGGATCTTTCGCTGCAAAGTCTGCTTTTAGAGTAATTTGGTAATGGAAACGTAATCAAGTTTCAAGCAATGGGATCCTAACGTCGGCCCATTGTATGTATGTATACTGATAGCGGTGCAAGTGTGCTTAACCAAGCAGAATATTGCATCATAAAGTAATAATAATACATGTTACTTAACCGTGGGAATATTGTTGCAAGGATATATTTTGGAACATGTTTTGCATCTTAAATAGATCAATTTACAAAAATGTATTTAGTTCATGTTTTATTCGAGTCAAAGCCTTGGATAATAGTGTCAGTTGATAAAATAACTTCGCGTTGGTACACACAAAAGTCTTTAGTTCTGACCTACATGCTCAGAACTTATCTCACGCTACAGTACAAGTCTGCTTGTGAAGACAATACCTTCTCAGAGTATCAATCTTTAAGCCACTAACGAACTCGTCCGCAGTTCAGTTCCGCAGTTGGCCTCTTTCTTCATCATTCTATAATTCTGCAGGGTGCAAGTGAAATGGGCAAATCTCGTATCCGAGTGAAATTGACTTCGCAAGGCAGCTGGTTTGCATCGGGACACTAATGAACACAAGTTACCTCCAATTTTGTCATCATAAAATAGTGCCGCTTTCTAAATCTACTTTCAAACAATTATTAACTTGGTGTATCATCAGAGCCGAAGACGCGCGGAGTCCTTTTGATCTCGATGAAATTAAGACACCGTATTCTCTGGCGATTCAAATCTAGGAGGATTACAGCTCCAGCATTGCAGAAAACTGCCCGCAATATCCTCCCGCACGAGACTTCACGACCCGTTAGGGGAAATTAACTCTGCATTTTTTCGTTTTCTTCTCTGAAGCCCGAGCGGCGGCTGCGCTGCTGGACGGCTCTGGGAGCCACAAGAGCCGAGAGCGTCACGACGGCGCTGCATTCTGCACGAGTGCTGTCATCGGCTAATTGGAATCTGAAGGCATTTCCAGGGTGCCATGCATTGCTGCCAATAATGCTGTAACGCGATGGCAGGGACCTGAATCGGCTTCAGTCCGTCGATTGCCAGTTGCCAGTTTCTATGAACGTTGATTTATACTTTGGTTCGATTCATTTTCTGGGTTTTGTGATATTGTCATTCTGGGGTATAAAGTTTATCGCAATCTTGGATTTTCCAATGGATGATCCAAACAGGATGCTCGAGTGGTGCAGCTTGCCACCTACCTGCGGGAGTAAACTTCAGCATTTGCATGCTTTGTTCATTTTTTGTTTGTGACGGAAAACGTTCTTGTCTTTCATGTTTAAGAAGATTTCTTAAACTGAAATACGTAAACAAAGAATATATCACACGAATATAGCTGGTGATATAGCTGAGAGAATGAATTTGTAAATAAAACAAATCCAAATAAAGGAAAGTTAAGAGTAGTAGTAATGTTTTGAAATTACCCTAATAAGAAAATATGACACAAAGCCTGCTTCATTTAATTAAGTTCGAATGAGTATCAAATTATAGAAAATTATTCATTTCGAAAGGAGGAACTCATACTTCCCCGCCTGCGCCCTGCACACTCGTGTCAAAACATCCACCCCGCACGTTGGGAGTCGAAAGATGTCCCTGCTCTCCGCGCAACGTGAACGTCGCGACCGCTGCTCCTCAGGGCAGGCTATCATGAGGACTCACACAATGTACGGGTTCGATTTTTGGATCGAAACTTTTGATTTTCACGCTCAAAAATTCCAAAATGGCTTAGGATACTCGCATGCAAGCTCGACAACACGACCGCGTCGTGATTGTTGTGACTGTTTCCCACTTCAGCCTCGTGGCCTCAATGGTTGACTTGTGGTGAATTCGCAGTGGACTCTATGGAAGGGTCAACCATATAAAAACATTATATTTATAGGATTCTGCACATACATATGAAGATGTCAAGAATTACGGACATTAGAAGTAATACTGGTTAGTCTAAAGTTCTCGTTCTTCCTAAATTTTTTGTCATTGTTAGGACCTGTCACGGGTTTGGGATTGCTAGTTAGGCGTCAATTTTGAATTGAGCTTTCTGTCCCAAAATCAGGAGGAAAAACTTGACAGTTGTTTCTGTACTTTAGAGTGTAGAATTTCAAGTATAGTTCTCTAAACATTAGAGTTCACATCGCGATCTAATAGGTTCTTAACACAGACCGCAATGCTCATCTTTTATGATTAACTTAACTTCTTAACATAGGAAGTAGCTGTGCTGGATAACGGTCATCTTCACCAGTTTCCTACCAGCCAGAAATTTTTCATTCACTTTACAGAGGAAGTGTCGAATTTATGAATTAAAATCAATCATTGAATTCCCACTCAAGATTTGTTCCACGGACAGGGTTACTGGTTCATTATATTACGTGCATGATACCACGAATAGTGGGTTAAGTAAATACGTAACTATTCGTTTCATGATTGAGACATGCATTAAACACTTACAACGTCTGGTCAAAGCGAGTGTGTGATCACAAGTATGCCTTGGAGACACACCTCGCTTTACCATCACACCTGCGAGCGGACAGGCCGCAGGGCATGCAGTAAACTTGCCTCGTAAATTAAAACAGAAATTCTCTCTCTTTATGACTAGTGTCTATAACACCTTCGTTTGCCTTCCAAATTGATGGCATTCATTCGTTGCCGGGGGCTAACACGTTTTCTCAATTTATAGCTGAGTTCACACGCGCGTACAAAGAAGAGGGGCCGCGAGGTGCAATGGCACTGATATTGCTGCTCATTACAGAAGGCTGCTTTGTGCACCCTCAGGGGATTCCGAAATGAATGGCTTGTAATAATGTACTCGCATTCAGGGGCGTCTCAGAACACTCGTCGCTGATGTGGGGCACGTCTCACAAAACGCGTCCACGCATGGCACTGGCAAGACTGAGCCAAAGTGCCGGGTGTAGTCGAGTGGCTGAACAGTTTACTGGGTTTGAGAATGTGCAGGTGTCTTTCAGTCGAATGGGTTATCTAGTTGCCTGAAATGTCTTCTAGCCTCATGTGAGGTGTTCATGCTATTTTAGGGTAGAATTTGAGTTGTACTATTAATTGAGAAGTAATCACACGTTACATTTTCCTGTAGCATGAAAATAAAATAGTAAAGTGTAACGAAAATTAGCTTGTGTGAGAATATTTCTGATCTGGGATAAATTCTAAAAAATTTTACTCAGGCTCTATAATACCTTGGTAACTAACGGCACGAAGTCAGCTTATATTCTCCCCTCTAGTGAGAAAATGATGCGGAACGAATCAAGAAAACTTTGCACATATAAAATGCGCTTCCGCAAACAGGGTACGTTGAAATAGAGAAATTTGATATTGAGGATTGCGTTAGCCGAGAGTAAGGTTACAATGTGTGAAGAAAAAAACAAATTTGAAAACAGAATATGGAAGGCACTATCACGGGTATTCATATTCTATCGTATCATCGTATGGCTATCACGAGTATTCATAAACGAGTACATTGTTTCGTCAAGTGCAAAAGTTGAATGGCTCTCAGGTTCCATAGTCGATAGGAAATTTAAATTTCTAATTTTTTCTGAGATTAATATTCATTAAATGCCAAGCTTTCGAACATCTTCACGTTGTTCTGCATTCAAGGCAAACGAAATTTCCAAAATCAAATTACGTCCCAGGACCTATGACCTCAAACCTTGTGTCACCTATACACCCGCATACATTAACTTAGAACTTCTCTTATTATTGAGGAATATTGGGGCGGAGCATCGAAAGACCGGTTGCAGGCACTTCCACCACGTGCCTCTTTCCACGTGCCACGTGTAGTCTTTCTTCAAGTTGATACCAGCCAGAACAGTCACTGCCATCGAGTGACTACTTCTGAACATCATCATGATTGGGAAGCGGCTGGGATAAATGTATGCAAAAACACAATTCGGGAAGTTCTTAGGAACGAGGGATTCCATTCTCGTTCACCGAGAGAAACACCTTTGTAGAAACCATTTCATGTCAGAAATAATCCGAATTTTGCCCAGGTACATCTGCTTTCAAGTATTTGGGGTACTGTACTATGTTCTGACGGAACTTGGATTGAGCTATTTGGGCGGAACTTGTTACCTTGAATCGGATTTTATTGCACCCTGGATAAGTATTTTGAATAAAATAGCCAGAAACTACCAATCTACAAAATTTCGGAAATAGAAGGTAAACAAGGTTTCTTCGCCTAAATATTAATAATTCCTGAAAAAACTGAGTAGAGGTTTAAAAAACGCGACAGTCGGCTAAGGGGGCTGTAGAGTGTGTTCGTCCTTCTCTTCTCCAACTACCTCTCAATTTAGTCGACCGCTGCTTGAGGATGATCATGCATGCGCTGTCCACCCAACCCTCACGGAGGGAACATCAGTCTCCATTCAGCGCGCAGGCGCCGCTCTCTTTCTCGCCTCCGCGCTCACGGTCTACGCCACGCTCAGCCACGCTCACGGTCTACGCCACGGTCAGCCACGGTCTACGCAGCCACGCTCTACGCAGCCCCGCTCTACGCACTCACGCTCTTGTGGAGCCTTCTATGTAGCTCGGACTGCAGCAGGGAACAGCTCGACCAGGTATGAAACGTAATTTTGTATGGGATGTAATCTTTGAGCTCAAAATTTGTGTTCGTAAATTCACTTCAATTCAAATGTTGGCCCAAATTTGTACGACAAGAGTCAGTGTATTCTGAATACCGTCGCATTTGTGAGTTCAGTCACTATTATAACCCGCGTTATATTTGTCAGTCTAATAAGGAAGCGTGGGAGGTCCGGTCGATCAAATTACTGGCCTCATTTACCAAGATATTCCCATGAGTTTTACGGGTGAATGACGGCACGATCGAAGGTTCTGATTTCCTTTTCCGTGGTGTTGGCCTGATGAAAACTGCAGAACGCTTAGCAACTGAAAGGACTCGAGACTTCGGTCTGAAACAAAACGTCTGTTTAAAATGACACTTCGCTACTGAAATTTTAGCGTTCTTCCTTGTTTTTGAATACTTCAAAAGGCACTTCAAATTTTTGTGGGCTGTAAAGTAACTTCGTAACTCCTAAAACGAGTATCCATTTTTTCAACTATGCTCTCAAAGTTTGAATGGATAGAAATACCGAGACGTCACATGGTATTTTTATGTGACTGCTCAGAGCTAGTTGAGAGTCGGAGCTCTCGTGTTCAAAAGAATTTTATTAGTTTGTTGGCTGCTTGGTTGTTCTCTCTTCATTGGAGAATATTACTGCAGGTCGCGCTGATATCCGGCATTGTTGTAGATTAGATAACGAATACTTATCGTAAAAGAACGGCATTGAGAGAAAATAAGTGCCTTGTTGACAGAATACGATTTGATAGTACTTTCATTATGGTAGTTTGGTTATGAATAATTCATGTCAAAGGAAACGATGGCCCATGACACCTTCACTGGGTAAATAACATTCATCTGAAGAACAAGGCGAGTCGTGCGACTAGTACCGAATATTCAAGCATGTTCTGCAGCCACGGATGAGAAAATTTATGTCGTTAAGACTATGACGAATTTGGAGAACAGAAATGAAAATACAAGCCTAAGACATCGAGTACCCTCTGCTCTAAACTAGATCAGGTCCAGTCGTTACACAGAATCTGAACATAACTTAAAGATCGCTCGAGCGTGCATACACTCGTAAGCAGCTGATGTAGCAGTGAGAAATGTTGCACTGCACTTCTACCAATTTTGAATTATTCTCTTTATTTAAGTGAAATTGCTTTTCAAGGCTTGTGAGATGTCACCGTGCAAATTAACGTAATAGGCAATTGTCGCATTCTTGATCGATGTGATTTGTGTGAAAGTTCTCACCGAGCTCGATATGTATTGTGGGCACATTTCATTTCCAATGATGAGCTGCTTGTAATTAGATATCGTATTTGTAATACTTGAATTATCATTGATCATAGACTATCATTTATATAGACTAATCGTATCAAGAATCGAATAAATAATTACAAATCTGATGTAGATTAATTTCATGGGGAAGAAATTATGCAAGAGAACATCGCCCTTCAGAGGAGGGTTTTCAAGGGCTTCTAAGATTCCCTGTGTGAGCGAACTTTTAGTGCCGAGTTCATCATCGAGATCGTGATATCCTTGAACAGAGCTTTTTCGAGGGCTGCACATGGGAGTTCGGGACCAGTTCACGATCATTTTCTATTTTTTCAAGTAGCGCACTTTCGCTTTTTGTCGTAGCGCCGACGGGACTTGCTCAATTTCTTACGGGGGATGGATATTCTGGCCCTTCAAGATATATACCCATGTCTGATTATTTTCATTACCTACTGAAACCTGATAACTCGAACTGTCATGCAGACCAACACGAAATAGAAATTGTGTTACCAAGCGTTGAGACGAACGGCGTGTACATCACATTTCCATTTTGTTCAGGCCGCGCGCTGAAACAGAACTTCAACTCTCTTGGCTCAGCAATTTTTGACCAGTTTTAATTTTGACCGATTCATGAAAACTGATATGGTAATTTGAATTTGATCTTTTCGAAAACGAACCCTGTTTTCCGTCTTGATGCGTGCGAAATACTATACCACATTCTACAGAATCAGATTTTCGTCGCGTTATTTAATCCCTACTCCTAAAGAAGGGACGCAAAAAAGCAGTTTTTCAGCCACCATACGCATCAACACATCCGACTCTGTTGCCCGTACTACGTGCCCAGGGCTAATGGAATTCTAAAATAGAAGCCTGTACAAACGAGCCTGAGCAGTGAGGCGAACGATGGACAAGGAAGGTTCATATCCTCAACACGATAGCTCAGCGACCCCGCCTCGGCAAACTGCCGGACTCAGGTAAATTACGGACAACATTAATTTCTTTACGAAGCTTCCCGCCGACTCGTTTTTGCAAACTGCCTGCCAGCTCTGATAGTGCGTATCTTCATTTTGCCCAAGCACCAGAGCGCATCCGCTTCAAGATGTCGCTTAGAACGATAAAGTAGCTGCCGTACACACTTTGCGTCAGTTTGTACGGTAGGAACCTCTAAAGCCCTAAAGTGTGAGTGACAATGGCAGTTGCTACTGTCGCTGCATTCGTACTTTGCTTTATATTGAAATGTTGTCTTAAGGTAAGGTTTCCGTCTTTATTGCTGCTGTTTGTCACAATAATTTCAAACAACAGGCATGATTATTATTGAAAGTCTTGAAACAAAATTCATCAAACTCTCAGAAATTGGATCCAAAGGTATCTGACCGCTTTTCGAACACAACATTGATGTTTGTTTTTGTATTTAAATATTTCTTTATTCTAATACGAATCACTATTTTTCAAATAAGTCTCCA
>VOMN01109494.1:0-10802 GCA_014899125.1 Orchestia grillus
TGCTCGAGGGTGGTGTGAGTGGTCAGGATAGAGTTGTAGGGTTCTACGACAGCCGTGGCCACTTGAGGAGCAGGATAAATTGCAAATTCAAGCTTGCTCTTCTTCCCATAATCTACGGAAAGTCTTTCCATCAAAAGAGAAGTAAAACCAGAACCAGTTCCGCCGCCGAACGAGTGGAAGACTAGGAAGCCCTGAAGGCCAGTGCAGTTGTCTGCAGTTTTGCGAACCCGGTCAAGTACGATTTCGACGATCTCCTTGCCGATGGTGTAGTGACCTCTGGCATAGTTGTTCGCGGCATCTTCTTTGCCGGTGATCAGCTGTTCGGGATGGAAGAGCTGGCGGTAGACTCCAGTTCGGACTTCGTCTGGAATGTGAACATCGAAAATAATACATCATATAACATCACAGGATCTATATTCATCTCCAGCAAACTGATACATTTACTGTTGTTTCAGATTAGGTGTAAATCAAATTGTAAAATAGCAAGGGTTGGTATAAAATAGCTCTTAAATGTCACATTTTAACTCACCAGCCGCAGCTAGAGAGACACGTTATGCAGGGGAAAAATTAATTTTACAATTCATCACCTATAACAGAAGGCTCCAAATCCACAAATATTGCCCTGGGCACATGCTTGCCCGTCCCAGTTTCGAAGAAGAAGGTATTGAAGGAGTCGTCTCCGCCCCCAATGGTTTTGACAGTACAACTCCCAGCAGGCATTGCCCATCTGCACTCCGGCCTGGCCTACGTGGATCGAGATGCACTCACGCTGCAAAAGAAAACTTTTGTGAATATATAAGTCCTGCGCAGTACATAGCACTCTCACTGGAAAGATAAATATTTATGAACACAAATCGCACAAGCGATAGCGAACTTACCGTTCACACAGAAGGCCCTGATTTGATACCCCTGGGGAGGTCTCTTTTTGCGAAAGGAAGATCAAATACGATAGTCTTAAAAATGGCGGCACACCAGTGTGACCTGAAACGGAGTGCCCAAACTATTTCCAAGGCATAAAGTTAAAGTTCATACACAACATACTTGCTAAAATTTGCTATGTTCGCTCGGTACTTTATACTTCTGGAGCGTTCCTCCACTAACCAATTGATGAGGGTAAGTTTAGCTGCCATAAATTTCACGATAAACCAATGAAAATAATTCTATTCGTCCGTGAGCGAAAAGATGCGCTGAACACGTGGGATTCAGGTATATTGAAACTTGTGTTTTCTCTTTTCCAGAATAATATTTTCTTTGATTTTTGTTCATGAAACGTTGATGATATTCTACTATTGGAGTTGTTACCCGTGTGCTCTTTATCTTTGGTCATTTTAGTCTCACATGTATTTCTAATACGCAGCAACAACCCATTTTCTTTGCAATAGCCAATTTGTAACTGAGTTAAAAGAAATTCTGTAACTCAAGAATTTAATGAACTTCTTTCAGCCGTTAAATAAACACAGTTAATTATACATTATTAATCAAAGGTCTACGGGACACTGAGAAATTAATCTAACAAAAGTATCGCAAAATTACCTGCAAAAAAATTATTTTTCGTAACCAAACTTTTAAGCGGTAAGAACCACTACTTTAAGCTACCTCTTTTGTGTTCGATTGCTTAATCCCTCAAACTCTTCATAGGTTGATAATATGTAAACAAAATAATGAGCCCCCAGCTGTTCTAGATCACTCAGCATATTGCCCTCGTAAGGGTTCAGAAATTTCAGTACGTGTTTCGGAGGCCAGCTCGGTGTCATGAAGATGAGCATGACACCAAAACATATTGCATGCGTTAACTCCTCCAATTTTCTGCGAACGTGACCATAAAACATAACAAAAGGAAGTTAGGTGTCACGCTTTCTTTCCCAGAGCTCATCCGTCTTTGTTTTCATTTCACGCAACAGCACAAAGAAATTCACCTGCCAATCCAGGCCGAGCCTCTGGGACAAGTAACAACAATTTTATACGTATTTTTATGTCGCAGCCAACAGACTTCTTCAGAAATTAATGAACATCGAGGATTTCGAAAATTTGTAGAGTATCGTAAAGAATGAAATACATGTATTGGTATAGGGATGATGACGCTTCCAACGGGATAAAAAGTTATTATAATACTGTATCTGATTATTAAATGAACCATACTCATAACTCAGTTCCTTTCAAGCCTTTGTAAACGACTGAGGTGCAAAGACAGGTAATCAATCTACTTGAAGGCCATTCACTTCACATTTCAATTGGAAAAATCATTCAAGAAATAAATGAACTGAGATCAGGTATTTTAACTAGGGAAAGAAATGGATACTTTCCCATTTAAATTTGTGGTTCGCGGTTTTCAGAGTAATTTGCATCTACAACACTTCGTCTTGAAACTTTTTGAGTGAATTTTAAACATTCACAACCGAGCGTCTGAACAGGAGAAAAAGAAGTGTATTCGTAACCCAAGAGAGTAAGTGAGAGGAAATGAAGTTCTTTGGAGCACACAAAGGATACTGTTTAACAAAGGAGTCCATAATTAACGACACTATTTTATGAGCGCTTTACTCCCGAGTTGAAGTTATGGTAGCATAAAATATTTTTGTGTCCAAGAAACAAGGAAACAACCAAGGGAGGCACAAAAACACTGTAATTGATTATGACATTGGTTCTCTAGACGCCCGTCCCTTTCCTCGGATCTGCCGCTATTTAATAAATGAATGAAGAAATTTTCCCTTAGTATCTATTCCTGTTACATGGCCTTGCACCTCTTAAAAGCGTATCGTTATCGGTAAAATAACGTACACAAATTAGTTTCCATATGAAAAATACACGACATTTAGTGAGCTTCCATAGGGGTCGTGGGGTTCATTTGGTTCAAAATTATCTCGACACCAAGGAATCCCTCCTCACAATTTGCCTTCATAAACAAGCACGAAAATGAATAATGCTTTCAGTTATTTCAATATGCCCTCTTGCGAGCTGTGCATGCGATTTTCATACAAATTCAGTGTTCACTGATAAGAAAAGATGTGATAAATCAGAGTGTCTCCTTCGCGCTGAGCAACAAATGAACTGTGGTGTCAGTGCGGTGGGGCGTTGAACCGTCGCATTGTTTTTGCAGGTGTAACGAGACCTCATCACAACCCGTGATTATCTTCGTCACCCCCAGCTTTGCCCCTCTTCTTGTGTGGTGGCTTGGTGCAGCGATCGCTCCTTTAGCCTAGAAAAGGGAGTGTTTCGCTTTGTCTCTTTTGAAACCTTTTTTTTCGATCGATCTTTTCTCCACATGACACCAATGTACCAGTCCGTTGTAAAGTTTGTTACGTTGTTGTGTCACGCAGCCACTTACGTGTGGAAATTTTCTGAGAACTCATTCCCCACGCTTTCTATTTCCAGGTAATGTGAAACGAATCAACACAACCTCTGCAATACATAGCGAGAGGTTAACGATAAAAGTACACCGATGTAGCCTTCCACCAGGCACCAGAAATTCCAGAATGTCACCATGATTCACGCGCGTGACCTTTGGTCCGACCTGGGGAGGGACTGAGCTACCGAACTCTGCAGAGAACCAACCACTCGCTCAGGACGCTTAAAAAAACGTAATCGATTCTGCAGAAGTCTTGTTTGTTTCACCCTCGCATCGCGCTATAGAAGGTGCAGCAAAATGATTGGAAACACTCGTTGGTTGAATGAACGAAGGTTGATATAAGGAATGAAGAAAAAAGAATCAAAAGTATGTAATGCTATTTTGTTTGGCTTCAGGTTGTAAAGGTTTTTGTTCATTCTCTATTTAACTTCGCTTTCATTAAACCGACGAATGACTCAGAACATTTTGCTGCACCCAGTACGTGCCTGCACACCGTCAGTTCTCATACACTGCACGATGCGGATTATATTTGTCCCTAAAATTTGATCATGACAAGAAAAAACATGCATTTCCATTTACTTTCACAGCTTCGTAGCTTTCTCGCGATGCCGGACCAAGTAAGAAATTCGCAAGTATATACTAATGACATGTAATTTAACGTTACCTAGAAGCTATGTATTTTCTAACAGAGCTTTATAATTCAGAATTATTAAAAAAGTAGAATTTTCATTCCATTGAAATCGAAATTTTCTGAAGAACAAGATAAAAAATTTATGATAGTTCAGCTCGCTTGCATAATCATTCGCATAGCTTCTAAAATCTATTTAAATAAAGCAAATTTTTCAACATTCTGCCAAAGCAAACCATGAGATAGATAAATGATAGCATGCGTCAGTCATGTCACTACAACTTTTAGATATCTTTTCGAGTAGGGGAGTGATTTTACCAGGAAAATAAAACTTACATCGTTAAGAAAACCGTGCACAAAATGCCTAAGACAAATCGATACTAACAGTTCCCCTGCGGAAGAATCCTCCCAACAGAACCCTGCTGCCGACAGTCTAAAGACACGCGATCTATATATTGGCAAGTCACGGAATATTCTTCTCCCTTTCTTGGCTGCAATATTTCCCAAGACTTGGCTGCAATATTTCCCAAGACGTTGCCATGATTGGCGTGCGTGAACTGCTTTTGACAAGTAAATGGAAAATCAGCGCATGAAAACGCTGAGAACTCTATACTGATACCGATATAAACTACCTATGCGGAGAAGTACGGTCCAAATAATGTCTAATACGCTATAAAAGTACTGATAGAACAGGTAAAGAAAGAGTTACAGTACGAGGTATCTGTTTCAAAGCAGAAGCCGTTAACACGAATACAATTGTTGTTAGACGAATAGGATATTTTTTGAACGAACGATAAACGATATTCAAAATTAAGTCAAGGTTGCTCCATTTTATCGTCAAGTACTGGATACAACTGACCTATTTTTCAAGTCTAGCGTTGCGTTCAAACTAAATGAAGTGGTAACAAAAACTGAAGCGTTTAATTTTTCTATATGAGGGATGATGAATACATACTACTCGGCCAAAAAGTTTGTCGTACCCAGGTAAAATGAAGATGTAAATTAAGAAATTTTAAAAGCTTTTTCAGAACAAATACGGATAAAATGATTAACGTAACAATAGTTACATTCAGCATTATGGTGGTCAGCACTGCACCTGCTTTCTCCGCAACAACAAGCATAAATAATATCAATTCAAAAAAGCATGCCAACAAATTTCTGTCTTTGACAAAAAGCAGATTATACGTTTGAACCGGACTGGGAAATCCTTCAGAGAATTATCTCAAATGATGGACTTAGGACTGTAGGACCATGCAAAGAACAATTACTCAGAGGAAAAAAGACAGTGGAACGCAGTCATTTAGCGGTAATAGTGGCGTAGCTAAAATTCTAAATACTCGCAACAGGCATTCTCTGAAGCGATTGGTGACAGCAAAACGGCGGAGAAGTATTCAGCAGTTGACTAGCATGCTCAACAAGATCCTAAGAATATTTCTGCTCGCACCATGCTCCGGGAACTGAACGAAATCGATTCAAAAGTTGCGCGGCTTCCAGGAAACCATTGATTAGTAAAACTAATCGAACGAAACGGCTTATCAACACAAAAACGGCCAAGATTGGATTGTAGAGCAATGGAAACACGTTTTATTTTTATTCCTGTTTCAGAAAGATGGCAGATTTAGAGTGAGACCCATGAACCTTTGGATCCTTCATGTATCGTTCCGACTAAACATGTGTCAGGGGGAGTGTAATTATCTGAGGCTGCTTCACATGGTCGGAATTAGGTTCGGCAACTTTGTACAGAAACAAAATGAAACCTCAGGATTATTTAAACATCCTAGGTGACCAAGTACACCAGTTTATGGATTTTTATTTTCTGATAGTTCCGGTATTTTTCGAAACGACAACACACGCAGCAACTGGTCTAGTGTGGTGCAAGATTGGTTCAGATATCACGAGGAATGATTTTCTCATATAGAATAGATTACAGTTTCTTGATTTATTCCCTATCGAAAATTTGTGGGGCCGACTAGATAGGGAGTTGCGAACCTCAACACCTCATTGTTTAACACTTTCGTTTCTATACGATTACTCGTACTTTGGACATATATTCATTTAGATTGTTTGCTAAGTCTTGTAGAATCTATGCCTAATCGAATAATTGCTGTAATCAATGTAGAAAGGTGGTCCAATAAACTATTAAGCTTGGTTGTTTTCGTTACATCTACATTTCTCCAGGGTGCGACAAACTTTTTGGCTTGGTAATGAAGTGTTTACAGGTCGGTTTCTAGGACGCCTAATCTTCAAGATAAAAAGAAGAACCATTGAAGTAGGAAACATCTTGAATAAAAATTGCATGCATATTCCGAAATATGCATGCAATTTCCGAGAGCATTGCATTCCGAAACATCTGCAATTTTATTAAAAATGTTTCGTACTGTGTTGATTCTTCTTTTTATCATGTTGGAGGATCCAGCCATATTTTTTGTAGTGCAACTGAACTATTAATAGACTCAATTGGAAGTAAATGAGGAACTCTCAAATTCATAGAAAACAGCTCATGAATCTAGAATTAATAACACATTCTCTACATTCTAATAAATCTATCGCTGAATCGATAAGATTCGGTGAACGTCCTGCTAGAGAAGCGAAACCCGATTCAACATAAGCACACTCTAATAATAATATTTATCACATAGCAGTATAAAAAATTAAAAAATATGCTCAGAAATAGGAAATTACGATGTGTGATTACCGGAGAACAGATTACGCTTTGCCGAAAAAAAAATACAAGAAAGCAATAAATAACAAAAAGCCCTTTAACATTTGTACCTTAAAATTCAATGTTTTCTTAATCGTGCGAGCCCAAAATTCTAAAGAAAGCGAACAAGCAAGCAAATACTGGCGGAATGTCCTGCCAGCTTTGATTTTCGGCGTCCATCTTGAAGTGAGTGAAAAGCAATGGGTTATTTCGTTGTGTTGATCCTGCGGCAGCCTTCTAACGGTCAGTGACCGCAGGCTCCAGGATGCAGCGGAGCCAGCGACACTTCAAGAGGCCTCTCAAGTCTATTCGTCATTCAACCAATGACGTCAGCGAGGTTTTCGGCAGACGCTCCCAGTGATTTTTTAGTTGAAACTGCTTTCTATTTGTTTTCTCCACTCCGCGTGCGAATGTTTTACAAAGAGAAATGTACGCATGGAATTCTCCACTTGCGAGTGTGATTCGTATAGATCGTATTGATGTAACTTTTATTGCTTGACACCCTAGTTTCAACGCGAACTAGATTTGTGTAATAATATTAGGGCATCGACAATGTATCAAAATGAAGTACACGTGAATATTTTAGTCCATGCAACAGTAGAGGTCAGTTGTTTCTATTAGGAAGATTCGAAAAGAATTTGATTAGTTATAACACTGGCTAGACAGAAGTCGAACCAATTTACTTTTTAATTAGAGCAACGAGAGATGAAAAAACGCCCAAATTTTAATTTAATGAATCAGAGACTATTTATAACGAAAAGTCTCTTTGAAGAGTGTGGTTAATTAGCAATCCTCATACTGTATATCGTTAACAGGTGAATTTAGTGTATTTTTAAACCACAAATCAGTAGAGTTTTAATATTTAATAAATTAACATCGTCCACCTTTTCCCACTTAAATAGCATTGATCATATTATATAGTTTCTCGAACTTATACTGAAGCAGGTCGCTGACATATTTTCGAATAAAAATTATTAACATTTTGGCAGCATTTTCCAAGTTTTAAACTTCTACCTCATATGAGATTCAAGAAATCAAATCAGAGAACGATAACGCGTCTTAGGTCTACGAGGCAAAGGATCTGGAGGTCAGGTTCGTCAATAGAAACCTCACTCATTCTCAGCATACAAAAAACACATTCCCAACTCAGTCACGTACGAGAGTTCCGTGATGTCTGGGCGGCCACCTTCGGAATGCATCAGAGGTAAGCCTAAGAGGATTATTTCATAAGCTCGTAAAGTGGGTAATAATCACATTCAAATATAAGCACTCTATAATCAACTACTTACAGAACCTAGAAGTCCATTAGCGTTCGAAAAATGTTAATTTTTGTCTGTTATTTATCGGCCAGTACAGTTCGAGAGAGCGGATCCGGGAGAGTCTCCACGCATTGAAGTTACTGTACAGTTATTTCGGGCTGACCGACATGTACGTGATCGCCAAATGCAGGCCATGTGAAACTGAAGCTCTTTCCAACAATAAACTCTTTCTTACTGGGCCATTAGTCTACTTCACTTTAGCAATCACACGGTGATGGAGTTCAATAGGCATTCGAAATATTGGTCTATGGTTCATTGTTGTGACATCTAGATGTAGGGCAAGATTTTTTCATGGAATATTACTGTGGCTATACTAGTTTCCAGTGAATGTAAGAGTTTGCAAGACCATTCGATACTACCGGTGACCCGGGGTTTCTCGAATGGTGTGATTAGTACCGTACGAATGTTGCAACTTCATGGTCGCTACAGGCATACCTCGCTTCAGTGCAACCCAGGCTAGTCACGACGAATGGTGGCCTCACGAAACCACTGATTCCGCTTCTGCTTAGAAAGCTGATGTTCAAAATACAACGCGATGAGTAGGAGAAGTAAAGCTCCCCTACCTAGTTGTGTATTGCTTCAGTTCATACCGCCTTCCAACTTTATACATTTGAAGCATTTAGAATCCAATTTTGCGATAGGTTGTAAAATAAATATTTTACCTAACCACTTCATGGCACATCACAGCGTGAAGTTCACAGACATTCGAGGAATCCTCAGCGTTGGCTGTTGATGGTCCTTCGTTTTTATTCCCTGACTGAACAACAGCCTCGGGTTTGTGCCACAGCGCCGTTCAGTAACACTGCGGTTGGTCACCGCCAATTTTTAGACGTTGCTTTTTCGTTCTATTTAAATTTCTTTCATATTTGCTTGAGAAATTTTGAACTGTCATGGTGCAAACAAGAATTATACGTCATAATACAGGTTATGTCTTATTACTTTCGAGGATTATAGGCCTGATATATTGGAGAACTTGAAAGGATTTTCATTTGGGAGCTCAATGTTTTGATAAAATTTCAAAAGCTATCAGACATTAAGTGTGAGTATAAGAAGAAATCATTTAGGCGTGTTAATTTCGACCTCAGCCTAATTTATTTACGCAGACTCTGGCACTATGAATAAAACTTAAAAAAACGAGCTTAAGCCGCAACGTGAAAGCGTCTCCTTACTTGAAATATTTTCAGTAAAAAAAAGAGAACTAGGAAAACTGTCCAAAACATTATCGATGTTTTATGGTTTTCCTAGTTCTCTTTTGTACTGAAAATTAGAAAATTTCCAATTGGTTTTTTATGAAATATTTTCATCTATCCGGAAAGAAAATTAACACTCTTTCTCACCCCTACTAAGAATAAAATTTGATTTCCCCGTACCTGCAGCGCTTACGGCTACGAGTGACTGGAATTTCTTTCAACTCGCGCTGGGTCAGAGCGTCGTGCTAACAAAAAAAGAAAAATCCTGCCACTGCCACGACGTCAAAATTATCTCTCTCGAAGCGAAGAGGCATTTTAGAAAGTCCCCAGGTAATCTCGAGAGTACCGACAGCAGAGTTCTGTGTTATTGCCTACTGCTTCATCCGATCTCCGGACAAACGAGTTCCAGAAAAGCACGGTATCGTGAGAATGTATTTCGAGTGTTCAGCGCAGTCATGAGCAGGAAAGCAATGAAATGCTTGCCAAAAACAAACATATATTTCGTAGCAATATTAGGTTATCGTGAACGTAGCAAGATTCTAATTCTAGTTAAGTAATAATACCTAACGAACTCATCTCGAAGCTAGGTCGAACATCCAGCAAGAATGTACCTGATGATGCGTAAGATTTTCTACAGAAAGTTTTAGCGAAATAATCTAAGTACAAATGGAATTATTGGGCGCACAATGGATTTTGGAGATAGATTAACATGGCGCCGTACCGCAGTTCCAGTTGTGTCGTTTTACAGTTTTCTTTTCTTATTTCAAGATACAACAGAGAATATGGCATGTACTAAAATTGATGACATTGGATTTCGATGTTTATATCAAAATTTTATACGAATGCGCTTCAATAAAGAATACGACATCGGATATTATTATTGTAAAGTACGGTTTTCGAGCTTGTCATGGACCAATTAAAATCATTAGAGAAATTAATTCGTTTAAAAGGTAAACTAAAACTGAATAGAGAAATTAAATATATAATCAGTATTTTATCAGCAGTACATTAGAGCCTGCGATTTCCACATTCAATGCTACCTGCAGAGCGTGTCGCTCTCTGGCGAGACCAGGCAACTGCACGCTCACGCTTGCGTGACTGACGATGAGTCAGTACGACGCTCTCCCTGTTACTTATTCCTGCGGTATTTGCGGTTCACCGGTGTACTAGATCATGATCGCTATGAACAACGCCTCAACGATCGAGTAACTGTTTCCTTATACTAGGTAATTTTTCCTCACAGCCTGTTTTCCGTCGAGGAGTTGTGTGAAAAATGAATACAGAAACGGCGTATTCAGTTGGATACCTTATTTGTTTATAGAACGTGAACATATTAGAAAATTTTATTAAACTATAAAAGAAAAACAAGATGCAGCGCGTTAACAACTTTTTTAATTGGAAATTATATCGAGTTAAACTGAGAACCAACACAAATCTTTTTTTGATCAAGCTGTGTAATTTTCCTGAATTAAGCGTCGAATGCGAGGTATCTGAAGCTCATTGCTTTCTGTAAATGATAAAGGCAACGAAAATGAATGGAAATATGATTCCCTAGAATTTTTTTTAAGACCGTATTTACTTCATGACATCACTGTTTACTTTTTATTTTCTACTGATATTT
>VOMN01109507.1:0-17597 GCA_014899125.1 Orchestia grillus
ACCGACGCACGATGGCTTGGCCTGTATAGAGTACGCCATGGATGATATACATTGCCGTGATTTTCCAGGTTAATTAAAACAGCATATGAAAAGAAATAAGCGATTTTCTTGTTTATAAGTGTCTAAAATTAAGGAAAAAACAATTCTCTATAGGAAAAAAATTTGATGAAAGGATGAATACAACATAAGAGAATTTTTTAATATTTGATGCTTGTATCTTTATTTTGGATCGAGGCAGCGCATCTTCGGCAGCAAGATTACACAAAAATTTTACCATTGGGCTGTTGTGGCTTCTACCAATTCATCCTACAATTTTGTCTAAAATATTCCACATTAGCTGGGTTTGTCTCCCCAAAATTTTCCCTAGAATTCAGGCCGAGAATTTGGAGTGACCAGCTCGTAATCTCAAATCTTTTATTCCTCAGGTAGCACATAACAAGTTTTGCCTTATGGCAAGGAGCGTTGTTCTGCATGAACACAGGAATCTCAACTCGAGAATTTTGTAACAGTGACAAAACATGTTATTACAGCAGACTTTTGTGAATTACACCACGATCTATTAAATTAAAATTTGGATAAGAATATAGTACACAATCCTAAAATCATCCCAAAAACCCAAACGGTTATCCCACGGCAATTAACCTTTCTACTGACGCAATTAGAACTGGAACTTTCACCGAGTCTTCCCACAATCTGCTGTTAATCGCTACTAGATTTATTATCAACGATCCATCCCTAAAAAGTACTTTGCGTCAATTTTCTTCACAGCAATTGACACACTTGATCTTGGAAGCTCATCTTGCTATATTGGTTATCTTACTTGTGAGCGGCTTTTCCGAGGGCACCTGACATAAAGGCATATTTCATGCAAACATCGCGACAAAGTTTGTCGAGAAACAAATATTTCATCTTGAATTTGCGCAAAAACTTATACTTCAGCGAGTAAACGATCCTCGTGAGCAAGATGATGTGTGGAAAGAACCTCTCTACCTAAAATTTCTATTGGACTGCCATGTGTTTTGCTAATAATGCAGCCAGCATCGTTGTGAACTTTAATGTTCGGCTCTGAACACTTTTGCAAGTCCAGAAATTTGTTCAACAGTGTGATTTTCATTCGGAAATTTTACAATTTCGGAGTTAACAGCTGTATCAACTCTAAAACGCTTTGCCAATGTGATAAATGCTGTAAAGATGATATACAACCTTTACATCTTTATCTTACTCTTCATTCTTACTCTTACTCTTCATTTGAGAGAACTGAAATTATTTTCATCAATGCTCCTTAATTTCAGGCACTTGAAAATTAACAAAATCCTCTTATGCTTTTATACATAGTTTCAATTAGCTTGAAAAGTCGCGACAATTTTTACTATCTATATACCGAGATTCAGGATAAATTTTAAAAAATTGAGCCATTATTGTTTTAGGTTTCGAACTTTTAAATTTTGCTTCCCAGTTTGGGACGTTGATGAACTCGTCTACAAACGTACCGGTGAAGAATGAAGCCGTGCTTTCGTAAACCTATGCGTGCAAATATTTATCCTTACTTTTGGGGATGGAAATAGCATATAAGGAGCTTAATGTGCTCATAATGCAAGGAGGTGCGGCGTTGCTCAACATTAGACGTGCTTTGCATGTCGGACCGCTGCTGCCAAATGGACCGTCCGTCTTTCTCACAAAGTCCGGAAGAGATCCTTTGCCCTCCGTGGAAAGGTGGCTGCCACGCAGTATGCGTACACGCAATGCACGGACAGGTGATCCATTTACACGCAGTGCATGTGCCCACAACACACGTATTAGTACACTCATTTGACGTACACGTTGTTTTCGTTCACTCATTTGACTTACACATAGTACGTGGATACATACGCGATGCTTCATTCACTTACACACTCACAGCAGCATGAATGCACCGTGACACATACACCCCCGAACACACACACGAACACACACATCCCTACTCTGAAACAAGGTTTTGTGGTGCGAACTATCATGCTAAAAAATAAATCAGATCTTATTTACCTTCTGATTGCATGATAAGGATGTCTTTTACGACACACGACACACTTCCATGCGACTCGCTAGCTCATGTTCGAGTGGACCTACAATCTTCCCTCGCCTGGAGCGCTAGATCGTTTCCAGCAGAAAACCGCTCTCCCTGTATCTTCTTACTTGCATTTTACAACCAGCTCTATTTGCTTTTCATGATACAAACTTTTTCCGCTTTATTCGATGTCAGCTCTAGCTGATACGCCTCTATGAGCGGGACGACTGCACAGCGCTAGTGTACTCGGACTGATACAACGCTGTATGAGGGTGAGTACTGTATTGAATTATGGTGGTACATCGCCCAGGACCGATGTCATGTAACAGCAAACAGATCATCGTCACCTCTTCACCTGTAAATAGTTGTCGCACTGAGCCTGCTTCATGGGCCGTCAAAATTGTGCAATGTCTCCCCTATTTATGCCTTGTCTATACATATTTACTGACTGTGTACCTGTATGTTGCTGTGTACCTGTATGTTGCTGTGTACCTGTATACTGCTGTGTACCTGTATGTTGTCTACCTATATGCTGGGGGAGACCTGGAGTCGTGCAGCACACAGCGGGTGGTGCGTTCATGCTTACTTACCGAACATTGCTGACGATATCCGTAGGTAAGAGGAGTTTTATTGTTTAATTTCCCACGTTCGCCTGTAGGAGGTTCTCTTTCTGGTGTTCTTCCATACAATTTTTACCAATATCTCCTCAAAGGTTCTTACTAAAACCTTTCTGAGATTCTCCTAAAAATCATCTCCTCAGAGGTTCTTATCCAAATCCCTCTGAGATTCACCCCGAAATCTCCTCAGAGGTTCTTATTTGAATCCCCTCAGGGATTCTTTCCTAAATTCTACCGGATATTCTCCCCTAAATCCTCTGAGTGATTCTGACTTAGATCCCATTAGAGAATCCGGTCGAAATTTTCCCAAATTGCAGGATCTCCAATAATAAACGTCTTTATGTTGGAGTTCATTTAGAACCAGCGTGAGAAGGATCTGACAACAGTTGTATAGTCAGTCGGTATTCTCCAAATACTCTAATACGATATTGAGTTCAGAGACGACAAAGCTTAACGTCCTGTTTAAGAAAGTACACTGAAAAAAAGTTCCTTAAATCGAATCTTGTGCACGGGAATCCTCTTCAATAACAGAAAACGAAGAAAGCAATCACATGATAACATTTCAAAGGATAAAATAGAAAAGAAGGATTGATATACGACCCGTAGATTTCAGAGTTCTGCGTGAAGTAAATGAAACAATAAAATTGTGCACTTCTAAAAATTAATCTATAATTCTCACTTGCATATGCAGCATTTATAAGTCTTTGGCATGAACTTCAATTTATAAAATGAACGAAACGTTGACGTTGCGTGACCTTGTGAAGGGATGGAAGAGTTTAGGTTTAATTATCAGTTTTTAGGACACACCGCCGAGGTCGTGGTCACTTCAGGGCCGGAGCTAAAGTTAGGGTTATGAGATCAGGTTCAGAAAAATTTTCACTCCTAGGAAATGGCTCACTTTATGGTTGCGATTAACCTCAAGAGCAAAAAATGTTTACTTTGTTTCAGATTAAGGTGAGGTTTGAGGCGTATTAAGTCAGTTTGAAGTGGGAATAAAAAATACTCTTCAGAGTCGAGAGAAAAATGGAGAAATCGATAAAAAAACAACTAGGGAAATTTGGCAGCTGCCAAGCAAAATGGTATAAGGTGATGTTAATATGGAAGAGGAAAAGCGACGAAAAAGAGTGGGAACCGTATGAGATGGAGGTAATCATGGCACCTGGGAGGGATTGTGAGCAAAAATTTATTTGAGGACAAAATGTGTGTTTCTCGTGAGTAATTTCACTCGTAATGAGCACAGTGTAAGGATAAATTTTAAAACTGCACGTATATTTACAATTTATTTATCAACTGCTCACACAGCGGCTTAGAGCATAGGTTTAATAGATGACACAACAGCAAACGAGGCCTTAAATTGTCTATTTTACAACAGATACCTTCATATAAGTAGCATTTGTCCTATCGAATATGCTCTAATATAATTATTTTACAATACAGTTGTGTAACAGAAACTAGATACTCTGAAAAAAAAAACCGACACAGCAAATTATGTTATCTGACCGCGGCAACACCGGCCGCCGTGGCAGAGCGGCCACTGAAGGAGGCCAGCAAACTACATAGTACCACTGATCAGCCTTCAAATTCTGGGAAAGCTTTAATTAAGAAGTACTAGCATTGAGAGAAAGTCTTAGTGTTTGTATGATACAATTTTGTCAAATGTATACATTTAAAATTCCTGCCTCCAGGTGACGTCAAAAAGAGAAAAGCTTTGTGGCACTTCAAATCTGTTCAAAATAATTTCTGACTGTACAATGTATTCGTACTTCTTTCGGTCCATATACTTTGTGACGGCAGCCATGGCCGAGTGCTGTGTAAGAATACAGCTAGTTTTCAGATAAATAATTGTTCAGTGATGGCTGCTTTTAACGTCCCGCCAACGTGCATCTAAAAATCGCTCATAATAATTTTATTTACACAGAAACAGAAACGCATTCGACCAAATACTAATACACACTCGCTGCTTGCTTGCTTGGTTGGTCATTCTCTGTCACGCTCGTAAGGATTTGGATAGGAGAAATTTCCCCGGTCCGAATTCCTAAACTAATATCGAGACTGCAAATATGACAGTCCGTTTCAGTGATACTGAAAATAACATTATGTCATGTCAGAGTTACAGTGAATAAGTGGGCGTCTTAAAAATTTAACATTATATGTCCCGCTATTAGTACATTGTATAAATCCAACAGTTATGGAACAGTAATCTCAGCTGCCGGCAGTTCATTACTAAATTTTCTTGATAGTTAAAGCTAGTGAGCGCAGGACTACGCCGTACGAATTGCTGCTCTATTTTTAAAATCCTTTCAATTGGTTCTGTATACTCACGTTGTTTTACAAAACAGCTGTATATGGATGCAGTGAGAAATAAAAAGAAAGATAAGAATATATCTTACGAGAGATCCGTGTTTGACCAGAGCTGGAGCATCTCATTTGAGCATGGCTGGGTTCGGTGGAGGCGGTTTTTGTATGGCAACGCTCGCTGTCGGGCGTTCACGTACAGGAAAGTTTGAAATAACCATAGAGATGGCGAGTATGATATAATTTTTGACGCCTTTGTACCTCACGGCTGACGGCACTATGTTAGCTGCCTCGTCCTTTCTAAACAGAGATAAATTCAGTTGTACAGGGTGCAATCTTCAACTTCTCAAGATTCGAAAAGGATAAAGTTTATCACTCATATATATCATGTGCTTTCTTGTGTGTCATAATATGAGCAAACTTTTCAACGTGTTGTGTACTCTTCTTAGTTAAGACACTCCCAGTCTTACCGTGTATTTGTCCCTGAATTTCTTGTATTCTCTCTTGATTGTATGGACAGCATATCTGTGCCACAGTGCCCTCTATTTATTCAAATGTAATATTTTGGGGAAAGTCAGAATAGTCTTGATGATGCATTCGAACTTATTGTATTTCGATTGCGGAGAGAACAATCGTTTGTCCAGCTAATCAATGTGAATATGACTTCAAGTTATCTATGCTTCCAGTCAGTGTAAAATTAATGCATAAGAAAACAATTAAATGCATAATTGAAGCATGGATTATCAATGTATGTGCAAGAACTGACGTCATAGTCAATGCCAGTGAAACAAATGGGTGTAAAATGAGTGCACGGGAAAGCACTTAATCGTACACCTACCGGTCGTACGTGCAGAGTATGTGCGCTCTGGTGTCGTATCACTTAACACAAATATGACTGCAGTGCAAATCTTATTCCCCTCAGTAATTTCTATTCATGAAGCCAGTGAAGAAAATATTACTTTGCTTTTTCTTTCAACAGTTCATTCTGAGGTTATTCGCTAACAGATAAAAGAAGTTGTCAGCTTCAATAGTGTATATGATTTTTTAAAGCAAATTACAGCCGCAGTCCTACGTGGCAGGATGCTACAAGGCCTCGCAATGACTCAATGTTCCATTTGCCCACCGAGGACTTGAAGAGAGTGAAAGTCCAATGAAAAGTAATCAAAAATTGATATATTATCATGTGACCTCATTTTGTTACTACCAGGGCTGGCAGCCCCGAGTCCGGCTCAGGTGAACCGTCTCCTGATCACCGCACCTCCTCCAAACACCAACACAGAAGTGACAACTTTATTTACGATTGAGACATTCGCATATGGTTTTTTGAGGTTCTCATTTCACCCTGTTGAGCTCATCATTCTGAAAAAGTATGAATTTAAATTTATTTAGATTCAACATATTTCCAGTCAAAAATTCATTCCTTATAATCTTTAGTAAACTGATGCATTTTTCCCCGATTTAACCCAGTCGTAAGTTACCTTTTTAGCAGTGGTACACTTGCCCCTTCTGTGCAGGCCTCTGGAGGAGGTGTAACAGCCTTGAGTTACTTCCCCTGGGCAAGATAAGGGTCGGAAATTTTTCGTAACAAAAGATTAACCTCACTTGACTCATGCAGGTTCTTTATAACCAAGCTGATCCCTCCTTTGAGTAGTACTTTCCCAACGGTGATGGAATTTTTCCGGGAGACAATGCTCACATTCACGGCACTCATATTGTTCGAAAGTGACCCACTAAGCATGACAGACACTTTGAATTGCACGGAATGACCCCCAGAATCTCCAGATTTAAACCCTATCAAAAAGTAGAGTTCATGCTTGTGAGGGAACTGCGCGCCTCATTGGCTCTTCCATTAACATTTGAGAACTTTTGCCAGTGACTACTTCAAATGAACATAAAATTTAAAGTAGTTGAATTGCGTAAAATTTCATAAGGCAATGCAACGCATTATTACAGTTGCAATGCGATCCGAAGTGGCCCTATGAAGTACTTGAACTAATCACTTTTTTGCCCACTCGGCGAATAAACGAGTGTACGTAGTTAATAGCGTACTTCAGTGTTTAATGATTGTATCCTAAAAAATTTCATCCAATAAGCATCCTTCGATACAATTATTGTTTCTCGAAGAAAGAATTGAAGGAATAGAAATTTTCTAAATCTGAATCAAACATTTAACAGCGAAAGATATTGAAGATATTTGCAAATTCCTTTTAATCGGTTAATTATAATCAGTTGAGTAATAAACTAGGCATTATTCCAATAGCAAATGCGACATTCTTCAGCAACCGTCTCGGAGCGACACGTCCACACCAGGCCCGCGTGAGGCCTGCTCGCCAGCACGCTTTAGAAAACGGAAAGTCAAGTAGAAAACGAGCTGAGCAATGAACTGAAAGCCTTCTACAGATCCCGTAAGTATTTTCTAATTCTTTCATTCCATGAAAGAGAATATTACTGCTAAAATTAGCAGTACTGTGTGCGATATTTCCGAGCAATATTGTGAGAAATGTTCTACTAATATCGAAAAAAAAGTGTAAGGAATATCGTGAGAAGTTCTTTTTAAGTCTCGTTGAATAAACCTCGATAATATGATGAGAGATATCACGACTCAATTACGGGAAATTTTACGGGGTATATTCGATGAGCTCCCGGGAGCGGTGCGAAAATATCCTGACGCTGTTGTTTGGCATTTATTTTGACCAACTGTGAGAAGGAGTTTAAAATAGTTTCTTTAATACCACAGGCGATATTCCAATAATGCTATGAGAGTTATTACTCTTAACAATACCATGAAAATTATTACCCCAACAATGCCATGGGAATTATTACCCCAACAATACCATGGGAATTATTACCCCAACAATACCATGGGAATAATTGCCTCAACAACACCATCAGAATTATTCCCGCAACAACACCTGGGAATTATTGTCCTGAAAATGTAATGAGAATTGTTGCCCCAAAAATACCATGGGAAATATTGTCCCAACAATATTCATCGCCCGACTTGAACACTGAATAACGTGTCATTACAAAAGTACAGCTCGGGAGAAATGTACGTGAGTACAGGCTCATGTACTCACGCCCCAAAATGTCCGTGAGTACGGGCTCTCCTTGTGAACTGTCAGAGTTGATAGAGCCGTCCCTGAGTATTTCGGAAACTTTGTGCAGTTATCGATATCGCCCCCTGCACGCTTTGTTCACGGAAACTAGAAATTTACACCATGAACCTCGATAACGCCAAAAAAACGCTCCCTCTTGACGCACTGCGCGACGATCTGGCACACAACCTACCGCAATCACCTCCAACGCGGCCGCATCTCTTGTGTAACACAAAGTTGCAGGCAGTCAGCAGTTACACCTCCAACGCGGCCGCATCTCTTGTGTAACACAAAGTTTCAGGCAGTCAGCAGTTACATCGAACTACAGCGACGAATTTCTACGACATATGTTACACGTGAGTCCGTTTGCTGGTAAATAATGTAAGGAGCTTCGCATTATGAGCATTAACATTAATAAAGGGCAGCCAGGAGGGCGGCCCGGCGCGTCAGGGCCCAGGTGGCCACCAGCAGCGGCACCACAGCACCTGCAACGAGCACAACAGAGAGTCTCACTCCGCCAGTCGCGATTAGAGTCGAAAATCTTATTCTCTCTCCCATCAGATTAAGATCCTAAATATGAAGCAGAAACATACAGGGTCTTCATAAAGTCTCTTCACAGTTTTGAAAGTTAATCATAAAAGTAATATGTGAAATATCTGGGCTATGGAATTGGAATTGTTTTGTTGCGCACATTGATTAGCAAAGTTTTAAATCGCATTGCATTTTACTTTTCAAGCATCTTGCTTGCTGATCGAATTAGTATTTGTGGTTGGTTGAAATGCCCAACTATGAAGAGACTTTATGAATGTCATGCAGAATAAAAAATGGTATGCATTTTTTTATCAAAACTCATTTATCTTATTTGCTTTCATTTGTTAGTTTGCCACATTGGGCTTGAAATGTAGAAAAAAATTACACGTGTATAATTTGTGCGTTGAGGTCATAAGAAACTGTTGAGAAGAGGAAGTTTCCCAGCTCCTAGCTTCCGTTTTCTTTCATCACCCTGGGAGTGGATCAGGACGTTCTTTGCCCTGACTCCAATCATGTTGTGTGTACTGTTTGTTATCGGCCGTTGTGTGTACCTGTTTGTTTTAGGGCGTTGTGTTTACTGTTTGTTATAGGGTGTTGTGTGTACTGTTTGTTTTAGGGCGTTGTGTGCACTGCTTGCATTAGGGCGTTGTGTGTACTACTTGCATTAGGGCGTTGTGTGCACTGCTTGTATTAGGGCGTTGTGTGCACTGCTTGCATTAGGGCGTTGTGTGCACTGCTTGCATTAGGGCGTTGTGTGCACTGCTTGCATTAGGGCGTTGTGTGCACTGCTTGCATTAGGGCGTTGTGTGCACTGCTTGCATTAGGGCGTTGTGTGCACTGCTTGCATTAGGGCGTTGTGTGCACTGCTTGCATTAGGGCGTTGTGTGCACTGCTTGCATTAGGGCGTTGTGTGCACTGCTTGCATTAGGGCGTTGTGTGCACTGCTTGCATTAGGGCGTTTTGGGTGCCTTACTGCCTGCGATGGAGAATTAGGTAGCGCTAAATCTTACTCAGTAGGCCTCACTCGGTGGAACGTTAGATGCATTTACCGACCATTTTTGCTATTTACCACACGTGCATAGCTGCAAAATTTATGAGATGCTAGAATATTCCGGCCCCTGAAATATGTGTCATTTCCTATTCAATTCTCTTGCGTATTTCCCAGCTCTGAATTAATTTTATTGGTATCTGATTAATACAATGTGCATCATCTAAGTAAGTAAGTAAGGAAACCTTTGATTCCAACTTGCTGTGTGAGATCATTATATATATATATATATATATATATGCGTGTTTTTCAAAATTAAATGCAGTCTTTCAAAGGTTAACAATTCCTCATATATTCTGCCAGTATTTATCATCCTCCTCCTTTGCAACACATATTGTAATATCTTATATGTTAAGTTCAATTAATCAATTTCCTTTGTTACAATGAATCTCAAGTTACGACGTTTTACTTTTTCGTTGATTTTATAAAATGGATCCCTTCGTCTGCAACGCCCTGTACTTTGTCTTTGCTCATGTAACGTTCTCCAATTTTAGCACCGTCTGATATGCAGTCTAACATTCCTATAGAAGTCCAGATGCTGTGCGTACTCTGTTGTGTAGACGCTGTCACAGCTCAGTGTAGACGGCCGCACGTACACGCCTCGATTTAAACACACTGCCTTGGACGTCCCTAGTTACGCACCACTATGTAGACGCTCCATGTAGACGTGGCTATGTAGATGTCGCTATGTAGACGTTTCTATGTAGATGTTCCTACGTAAACGACCTTATATAGACGTTTCTATGTAGACGTCCCAACGTAGACGTATCTATGTAACGCAGACGCATCTGTGTAGACGCCTCTGTACAGACACCCTATGCAGAGGCCACTGTGCAGACGCCCTGTGCAGACGCCTCCGTGCAGACACCCTTTGCAGAGGCCACTGTGCAGACGCCTCTATGCAGACGCCTCTGTACAGACACCCTTTGCAGAGGCCACTGTGCAGACGCCCTGTGCAGCCGCAGCGCTGCAGCACCACAAGGCACTGTGTCAGCACCCTGAGCCAGACAAGCCCTCCCACCACGCTGGCCAAGTCCCTCCAGTAACTTCTTTGAACTTTGATCGAGGAAATTTAATTGACGTCTCGCCCGAGGCTGTTCATCTTTGTTCTTTTGTGACTGTGAATCTTGAGAAATGGCGCTCGGATTTCTGCAGCGTTTCTAGGACAGCGTAAGACTTTGCAGCTCTTTTCTGATTGCTAAAACTCTGAACAATTATTGTATTCTAACTGCAAGTATTGATACTATTCCAATCTTCTCTTTTCTTTATGTGTATGTATGTATTTCAAATATTATAAGCGCGTCCTCGTCTACTTATACGTTTGGATAACTTTCAATTTTTTCAAAGTTCGTGCTCAACTTTTATCGAGGTCCCCATTTTCATGATTTTAGGTTTTCCTCAACAGTAAAGGGTAAGAATCTCTCACACGAACATTTTGACAGCTATTTTCCGGGATCCATAGTTTCTTCAAGATAGTGCAGTGTTCTAAGTAAAATCTTCTTTAGCTTCTTTTACAGAAGCGCTTCGTTAAGCACAAAACGGCGCTTTTTGTAAGGAATGGATGCAGGGATAAACGTACATTTGTTGTACAAATGTGCACCGGTGCTACTCACCTCGCACAGAAGAAACGCAAATCCCAAGACTTTGACGCCCTCTTTTATTTTTCTTGCCGGTAACTACCCTCCCAATATTTTGTTCATATCAACGTCAAAAGCCTTAATTCATTGAATCAATAGAAGTAACCTTTCTTGTACGTCGTTATTTTAAATCTAAAGCTCCAGAAGCTCATAAAAAGGTGTAATTATTTCCTGATTATTGAACCGTATACTCATCGGCAGCCGTGCATCGTCGTGTGAGTGGTTCAGGCATCTGTTGTCGTGTGTTATTCCTGCCTGTGTAGTGTAGCTGGTGTGTTATTCCTGCCTGTGTAGTGTAGCTGGTGTGTTGTGGTGTGTTATTCCTGCCTGAGTAGTGTAGCTGGTGTGTTGTGGTGTGTTAATCCTCCCTGTGTAGTTTAGCTGGTGTGTTGTGGTGTGTAATTTTTCTGTATATATTTTAACAGTAAACGAACAACTTATTTCATATTGCAGCAGCTGTATAACAGCGTGCTAGTACCGCACTTCATATTGCATCTGGTGGGCATAGTGAGTTAAAACAAGCACTTGAACAGTTTTAAATTTTAAATAAATACACTCTCTTCTTCTACGTTCCTATTAGCTTAGTGGAGGAAATTATTAGAAAATGAGACGAGTTTGAGACCAGTGAAAATTTCCCGTAAATTGCCGCACTTCACAGAATATAATACTTCGGAGGTGGTCGTCACATGGTCAGAAATGCTCAAGGTGATCCTTTCGTCACCTGAGGACAACTTCAAAGCAAAATTCTTGCTGACGAACTCAGGTTTGTGAACGAATCATCAATAATCAATTGCATCCGAGAAAATTGATATCACGATCTCTCCACAGTGCACCAGTTTTGAAGGAAGCCCATTCCTAAGAAATTTGTTAATGTGAAACGGAGTATTTTTTCAAACAAATTTTGCAGGACGTGACTAAAAAATTCTGTGATTCACGTAGATCGTGTTCAGAGGCAGGACGGAGCAGCGTACCACCAACGCAATGCCATGCCAGCCCTAAAGTGTAGGAGAGGCCGCATTGTGATCTGTGGTCGGTCTACCCTCAAGCTACAGGAGCAATGGCAGTATTCAAGGGGCAATTCACAGTGTCAAGCTTCCAAGACGTTACGCTGTAAGTGGAAAAACTTCAGCCAGCTCCATTTTGGCAGCACACTACCAAAGCCACCAGTGATTGGTCTGAGGATAAAATATTCGTTTACTCCCATGGTGCAGTCAGTTATAAAATTTAACCCTAAGTGAAAATATATGGAAATTACTGAGGATACAGACCCACATGCGGAGAGAAACAAGCCTTCAGGAACTGGAGACTGTCAGCAGAGAGGAATGAGCCATATCTAGAATATGTTTCAGTAAGAATTTAAAAAAGCGCATACTGAGCGCTCAGGAGTTATGGTGGTGAAGGGTGGCAGTCCTAGTCAATATGTAAAACTTATTTCAGCATATAAATGTTTTTTCAATCCTTTTCTGTATTCGTTTGAAAGTTCCATATGCTTATAAAAATTTACAGTTTTCATGTGTTATTCTATTTTTATTTTTCAGTATCCATTGTCGTTTATGTTTTTCAGTTTTATTATACATGAAACTACGTTCAAATAAAATTCTAAGATTATCTATAACACCTGATTGACAGCACTGTGTCAGGTGCAGTAAGGCAGTTCACATGACGTCTAAATAGAGTTTGTATGGGAAGAAAAATGATCTCATTCCGGAACCTTTTGTAGTTTTCTTCAGCGATTTTGATATGATGCCCAACAACTTTGCTTCAAAAGACCAACTCCCGCTCGGCGTACGCAGACTGACAAAGCTGGAGTAGTTTGATTGAAAATCATGTAACAAAACAAATGAGCAACAACCGATGATTGTAAAACTATCAACAAGCCCGAGAGCGACTGCCAACGAATAACGAATACAGTATACCAATAGACCCATGAAGTAAAGATTGCAAATATATAATCAATGAGCTACAGCCAACGATTGCAAAATCATCGACAGGCCAACGAATAGCCAACGACTGCACAACATTGATAAGCCACGAACAGCATCTAACGATTGCAAAAGTACTTTCAGAACAATGAGGTGGACGCGACATGAGAGTGAGTTCGTACCTCGAGTGGAGGGCCGAACCCTCTGAGCGGCTGAGAATCTGCCAAAGACGGACATCTCGTAGCGCGGGTTTGTCCTCACGAGTTCCTCGTCGGCGGCCTCGTAGATGTCGTCTATCTGAGCGTGGCACCGCACCTTGGCCACGCCGCCCTCCTGCAGCAGGTGCTGACGCAGAGGGAACCGCAGCCTTAAGCTGGTGGCCTGCAGCCTGCCCTCGGGAGGATAGGTCCTCTGAGGCTCCAGGTACAGCAGTTCGGCCTGGAGGAGACGTTATGGTAGCAATGTCACTTGCCAATATACGACTGTCGCAAAGAGGAGGGAACGCTGCTCTCCAGGTCAAAATTGAACCTCTGTAAACACTATGAAGTATGTTACACTTATTACGAAGATGGTTAATAATACTTGGATCACTGCCGTTCTTGGGTAAATAGGCTATTCTGATCGACTTTTCATCTTCAACTATTCCGAAATATCTGCAAATTTAACCATTACTAAGGTATGCAAACGACTGCTGGTTATAACATACATAAAATAAAAAAGATCTAATTCCCGAAGTCAAGGTATCTACCGAGGCTTCCAGGTGGTTCACAGCGCCTAAAACGAGTCATATGACGTTTGCTGAAGCCGTTGACTTTAATTAACGTATAACAACTTTGTAGTAAACCAGAGAAAATCTATAGAGATTATCAGCACAAAAAGTCTGTCTGCAGAACCTTCTTCAAAAAATCATTCTACAGCAAAATAAGCAAAAAAAAAGATGTGATAATAATAGTTTTACATAAAGAACATAAAACTACTGAACAAGTCTGAGGAGAATACGGATGAGAGGGTTGGGAGACTCACCCGCTCGCCGTTAATGAGGAAGGTGAGGTTGGGTGCAGGCTTGGATTTGGGGGAGACGCAGGTGAGGTTCACCCAGTCGTCCACCTTGTAGCGGGGACGCACCCCTTGGATCACAGGTCCCCCATGCGGCAGGGCTATGGGACCCATGTGGTGACGCAGTGGTGTATATTAATTATTAAGGTTTCTATTGCTCGACGTAAAAATAACTCTGTCTTCTATATACATATTAATACGCTTGTACCTACGTACGTACCGTGTTGTCACGCTACGCCACTTTTCAAGTGAAATTTCAGGTCTCGAGCGAAGTTTCCTGTATACGGGTTGCACGTTTTACTATAAAACGCCAATTTTCGCTGCACATTTTCAGTTCCCCTAATAGAGTTCAGACTACTCGCATCATCAGGAAGAAAATTGCTTCCAAGACCGGACTATCTCTGTCCTGAACCTTTAACCTCTGTCCCACACTGGAGAGGACCACTTCTCATGGGCTGGCTTGTGTAAAGTTTTTTATCTAAATTTCCGTGAATTTTTCACGAGTCCTGCTAGTTATTTTTATTAGCGCTACATTCACAACGCTACGATTATGAATCTCAAAATCAATAGAAATAATATAGGAATCATTATTTTTCGCATTGTTGTCATGGATGTTGTTCCCATCAATGATATTTACGAGCCGCTGTGCACAAGCACGATTCATACACGGCGGTCAGTTCACCAAATTACCAATTCAATTCTCACTACAGAAGGAATTTTTTTTTGTTTAAATTTATCCTTCACTTACGAGTTCACCCTTGTTCAGTATGCCCCCAGTATACCCCCGTGTATATACCGATTACTCGCTCATGTTCATCACTTGATCATCAACCTCATCACTTGGTCATTATCCTCATCATTTGACAATCACCCTCAACTTATGATCATTACCCTCATCAGTTGACCATTACCATCATCACTAGGCCATCATCCTCATTTCTTGATCATTAACTTCATCACTGACTACTACCCTAATCGCTTGATCATCACCCTCACAGTTATGTCCCCACTAACAAGTAATTATAACCCACCGTCAACACTGTCAGTCATCCCACAGACAAACTGTACTTCTCTTCTTTGTACTGTGGCCATCTATTGATGATAACCTACCACCACCACCACCAAGTCAGGGCCAGCTATCAATGTGGAACATGGCACCACTACGACCACCACCACCTCCACCAAGTCAGGGCCAGCTATCAATGGGGAACATGGCACCACTACGACCACCACCACCTCCACCAAGTCAGGGCCAGCTATCGATGTGGAACATAGCACCACCACTACCACCACCACCATCACCACCACGATGACGACGACCACCACCACCACCCACCTACAACATTGATGCGGACGGCCCCGTAGTCGGTGTGGAAGGCCGGCGCGTCGCCGGACACCTCGCAGCGGAACAGTCCGCTGGCCCCCAGACTCACGTTTGTGATCCGCACTTTGCCCAGCCCGGAGCCGGCAATCTGGGGGTGGTGTGCCCTGTGTATTGTGGGGCGGCTCTGGGGCGTCTCGGGCTGCTGGCTTCATTTTTTCGGGAACTGATATTTACTGCGTATCTTGGCGGCGACTTTGTAAGTTATTTGCCTCCGCTATTTTTATTCACTTTTCTTTCTTTGAAGAAAAACGCCCCTGTAATGCTTCTGCATAGCACCGATCGAACCATTGCCATTGTATTGGTACTAAACTTCCTCTATTTTTATTCGCTGTTCTTTAGCGCAGTATTCCATTTTGAAAACATGATTTTTCGACTTTTAGGAGCAACACGATGAAAGGAAAGGGTTTTGAAAGAAAAATCAGTGGGGTTCGAGAATTGAACGTCATTAAGAAAAGTGAATCCAGGTTGGCATTCTCAACTCATTCAAATAGTGAATGAAATTTTCAATGTGAAGTGTTGTGATGAATTTGGATCATAATTTCGACTACGAGGTACCAGCATCAGCCCTCAGTTTTATGCTGAACTCAGAATGAAAAAAAAAACAACTGAAGATTAACTTTAACATCGAATACTACTGCATATCTTAAATTCTTCTAATGCTAAAATTCCATCGGATAAAACATGTAAAGTTTTTCAAACATTGTAAAATTTCTTACGAAATGCAAAAAATTCCACACAATTGCTGTCACCCGATGCACATGTGCGTTAGATAATATTTTGCTACTTTCAGCTCAACTCTTACTAAGCTATGATTAATTGTTATTATTAGCCCCGGCACCGGACACACATGCAAGTCAGCGTTGATTATGAATGGGCTTCAAGTAACCCCACTTTGATGAGCGACCACGAAAATAAAATTCCAATATGAATGTTTATTATCAAAACCGATTATGATGGCATGAAACAACGTAACTAATTTTAATGGTGGGAGATAATGTGTTACATAGGGTAAAAATTACATGATGTTTAAATATATTTGAGTACTGTGAAGTAAACAGAAGGAAAATAATTTTCTCAGGAATAAAAATATAACCATTTTTGTAGGGTCTCATTTAAACACAGAGACGCCTGCAGGTGTTCATGCAGTACTGAGTACTGCCGCTGTGTACGGGCTACGCTAATCTCAAGCAGCACTTTGATACGAACACATGAATGGCAGAACTAATTGTTCTGAGTGCTACACACCCTCCGTCCCTCGAGCGATAGCTGGGGGAGCTGCCTGGGAGCGTTGTACGATCTCAGCTCTCCAGGCGCACTGCCTCACACACCAGCCCTCACTGCATGACCTGCAGGCTGATCATCTACGCTTGACCTATCTGCATGACCTGCTGGCTGGTCATCTACGCTTGACCTCACTGCATGACCTGCAGGCTGGTCATCTACGCTTGACCTCTCTGCATGGCCTGCAGGCTGGTCATCTACGCTTGACCTCTCTGCATGACCTGCAGGCTGGTCAACTACGCTTGACCTCTCTGCATGACCTGCTGGCTGGTCATCTACGCTTGACCTCTCTGCATGACCTGCAAACGGTACATTTAAATTTGACCTTAATGCTGATATCTTTCCTCTTCAAAGCGATCCAGCCAGACGGACTTGAATATTTAAGTGTTGTTAGGGAACTAAGGTGTGTCGTTTGTTGTAAGGGTACTAGTGCGTGTCGTGTGTTGTGGGGGTACTAATGTGTGTCGTGTGTTGTGGGGGTACTAGTGTGTGTCGTGTGTTGTTAGGGAACTAAGGTGTGTCGTGTGTTGTGGGGGTACCAGTGTGTGTCGTGTGTTGTAGGGGTACTAGTGTGTGTCGTGTGTTGTGGGGGTACTAATGTGTGTCGTGTGTTGTGGGGGTACCAGTGTGTGTCGTGTGTTGTGAGGGTACCAGTGTGTGTCGTGTGTTGTGGGGGTACCAGTGTGT